>MJUU01005848.1:88953-106974 GCA_002080025.1 Modiolus philippinarum | reverse complement strand
TATGAATTACGTTATTCAGCATCACTTTTATTTACACTCTTTAAAGGTCAACAATAGACATTTTTTACATAGCAAATATTTTTAAAGGGATTATAACTTACAGAGAGACTTGTGGCAAGTCTATTAATGAGGATTATCAACTGCAAATATTGCATGAGGAGTATATTTTAATTATTTCTGATTAAAAAATGATATTTTCCGCATTGTGTCTTTGAAAGATTTCTCGAAAACCATGATAACCGAAGAACTTGCGTAGCTTTAAAATCGTAAGGATTGAAAGGGATACCTCATTAAAACTTCTAAATTTATGAAGTCTATCAGAGACATATAATTATAATTAATTAATTATATGACTCTGAATATCAAATAATTGAAATTTTCAATAGTATAAGGACATACAGTTAAATATGTGTCTCTGATAGTTTGCAACAAAATGGAATGTTGAATATTAACCCTCAAAACAGAGAAATTTCAACACAAATGTCTCTACTTTAGATTATGAAAATTTCGGATACATGTAATTCTTTCATCGTGTCTTTGTTTTTGAACAGACAGAGGTGAATATTATAAATCTAACATTCTGAACATTTTGTTAAAATGAATCACATCTTCACGGATTTGACATTATCGGCTTTGACTAAAACTGGATTTAATCATTGATAGTGTGACGGATGTTCCGGTTGCACAGGATGTCACTCCCGTGAATGTTCACAATGCGAGTGCCTTAGTTCGGAATGTTGTGTTTTTATTTCCGTGGCATAGGTTGCGGCTGTCTCATGTCTTTGTTTTTGTGTTATCGCATTTGCCATTTCTATGGACTTAATTCTTGTGATATCACATCGTTTTCCCTTCGCATCGGCCGATGAAAATCATTGCCATCTCTGTAATGGCATTATTTGTGTATTGACTCTTTACACTTTCAAATAAGCATAAAATTAATATATAACAGGATTTTCTGACTAACTTTATCCTTTACAACTAGGAAAATTATTTTTAATCATTTTATTAAATTATTTTCATTTGATATTTTTCATCTCCGGTATTAATGTCAGATGAATAAAATTAAAAAGAAATAATAATAATTTACCGAATGAAACGTCGAATTTTATTGTTATTATCTGTGTTTTACATTGCCGCAAATTGGCGTTAAGTTTCAAAAAAAAAAAGAAAAGATAAATACATAATTTTTTATTTAAATTTTGGTAGATAAAATAAATTCCAATAGTATGGATCCACAAAGTACACAAAGTTGACAATTTTTTTTGTCAAACATCGTTTTTTAACAGTAATGAATTATACTGAAATAGCAATGGAAGCTATAACTCATACGCCAGCAGTAATTTTCGGAAACGACAATACATGAACATTTTCGGAAACGTAAACTTTTAATTTGCCGAAACGCAATAATTAACATTTGAAAAAATTTCGGAAAGGTAATATACCCGTAATCATTATTGTCATGTATACCTGAAAAATCATACATCATTGAATTTGGTTCCACCTGATTGCGTATAGTGACACGGCAAGGATCAAAGGATTAGTGGCACGTGCGTACAAAAAATCAAATAACTCAGAATTTAATGAAGATACGTTTTAAAAATTTTAGAATATTGTATTTGAAAACATGAGCTTTCATATGCTACCTCTTTTGTGCAAATAGGACTGCTCTTTCAAGTCCTTAGTGCACTTTTATTGTTCTTAGTGCACTAAGGAGGTCCTTTGCGGTATTTCTACGGACCCGGACGAAAATATGGTACATAATCAAAATAACAGGATAATTACAGGTGTAAATCCATATTAACTTTCTAAATTGACTGACAAGCAACGTCAATGGTAATATACGAATGCTTGACCAATCAAAAACTTGGTATGTAATTGATTAGTGCTGCCAAGGTAAAGGGGTGTGTTCTAAATCATTCTTGATGACTGCATGTCAATTATATGTCCAGATGACTCGCCCAATGAGAGTTGCATTATCTTATGATCTTTTCAGTGTATCAAATCAACTTTCACATCAAATCCGCAAGCTGATTCCAGACAGACTGTATCTCTACACAAAACAAAAACTTCTTTATGAATCGAAGGGGATGTTGATATCATGAGGTTATCAACCTCAGTATAATGACAAGAGCTAATATTTCAACTAACAACATTGACTTATTTCAACAATAAAATCTCTCGGTACATTGTAGAGAAATCTCCATGATACCAAGTCAATTTTAATTTTTATTTGAGACGTTATGAGGTTGATATAGTAGCAAGATGGGTATATAGACAGCGACTGTGTTTTCGAAGAATTGGACAAGATTATTTCAGAAAAAGAGATATTGACAGCTATTGAAAATTTGAAACGTAATAAAAGTCATTGCATCGATTGCATACTGAACGAATATTTCATTGAATATAAAAACTTAGTTTTGCCAACATTGGTCAAAGTTTTTAATGGAATTCTTCAATCGGGACCTTTCCCTACGACATGGACAACTGCTGTTTTAGTGCCTATTTTTAAACGTGGAAATTCCGAAGATCCAAATAATTATAGAGGAATTAGTCTCGTGAGCAACTTTGGAAAATTGTTTACATCTGTCTTAAATATTGGTCTGAATCGTACGATATTATAACCGATTCGCAGTTCGGCTTTCGTCCAGGTTACAGTACAGTTGATGCTATTTTTGCTCTATCTTCAATTATTTTTAAGTGATTATCTAGTAAAAAACGATTGTCTTGTTGCTTTATTGATTATACTAAAGCTTTTGACTCTGTGCACCGTTTAAACCTGTGGTATAAAATTGCATTTATTAGTATTCGTGGTAAAGTTTTACAAGTTTTGAAGAATATGTACTCTAATGTTAAAACATGCGTTCAAGTTGATGGATTTAATTCCAGCTTTTTTACAAATGAAGTAGGTTTAATGCAAGGTGAGGTTTTATCAACCATCCTATTTTTTTTATGTGAATGGCTGTGAGATGGCTTTTATAAATAGTAATTCATTACCTATTGAGGTTCAGGAGCTTTATTTATTTTTATTGATGTATGCTGGCCATATGGTAATTTTTTCAGAGACTGTTCATGGCTTGCAACAAATGCTCAACACATTAGTAACTTATACTTCTAAATGGGATTTGAGTGTTAATACTAATAAAACTAAGATAGTAGTTTTTAGAAATATTGGTAGTGTTATGGATAATGAAAAATGGTGGTTTGATAACCATGAAATTGAAGTGGTTAATAATTTTACATAGGTGTAAATCTTTTTTATACTGGTAAATATAATTATTTACAGAAAAAAACTTTCTGAACAAGGTAGAAAAGCTGTGTTTGCCTTACGAAAAAGTGTCAATCTATTGTTTTTGAATAGCGAGACATTGCTTTCTCTGTTTGATACATATATTAATAGTGTACTCAGATATGGATGTGAGGTATGGGATGCTCATAAAGGCCCTGCCATAGAAAAAGTTCACTTAGATTTTTGTAAAAATATTTTACATGTCAAGTCATCAACAAATAATGTTATGGTATATTATTAATTGGGGAGAACGCCTTTGATTTTGAATAGGAAATTAAGAATGTTGAAATATTGGTTTAAAATTTTAAATACTACTAATTGTATCTTGAAAGGTTGTTATAAAATGTTATATGAAGAACTAATACGTTGTCCGTCTGATAAACGTAACTGGTTATAATTTATCAAAAATGAGCTGTATAGAATAGGTCTTGGTGACATATGGGTGAATCAATTGTTACGTCATCATAAGTATCTCTGTAATTCGTCACTTTCGATTATTAAGCAGAGACTGTATGATAATTTTAAGCAGGATATTGACAGTTTGTTACATACTAGCGTAAAATGTTTCAATTATCAATATATGGTTGTTAATCTTTGTTTACAATTTTATTTAATTAAGGGTATACCAAGTATATATAAAACTTGTATCACAAAAATGAGATTAAGTAGTCATAATCTATCTATTGAATCTGGTCGATTTTCTGGTACACCCAGACACCTTAGAATTTTTCAATTATGTAAGGAAGAATTAGAAGACGAAATGCATTTCATTCTTAAATGTAAATTCTTCCAAGGTCTTAGAGTTAGATTAATTAAACCTTATTATCGTAGAAATCGATCTGTGTATAAGTTTATTCAATTAATGAGCTCGAATAATATAAAAGAACTGTGTAACTTAGGTAAACGTATTTATAGATCTTTGAAATTACGTGATGATTTCTTACGAAGTTGGACTTAAGACAGTACATGGTGTATTATAAATATTAGTGTAACAACCTTGAGTATAATAGTATTATATTATATAATATATTGTAACACAACCTTCTGCTGATATGTAACCTATAGTCAAATACTTTGGTAATAAATATATATATATATATATTGTCTCATGTACATTTACTCCATATCTTTTCATTCACCATTTACTTCTGTATCAGCCTGATAGTGTCTCAAATAAAAAGTCCACTCATGAAATTATTTTTGACTAGATATATCAATTCTACAACGTTCATTCTATCCATTAAAAACAATATCTGTATATCCTTTTACCACAAAAGTGTATCTTTTTCATTAGCTGATCAAGAGACTGATGAGGGACTGGACACAGAGGAAACCAGTTTGATTTCGAAAGAAAGTCGTGAAAGTTCTGGGAAAAAAGAAAAAGACCAAGGTATGTGCAAAGCTATATATTAAGTAGTAAGAGGCTTACATCTTGATTCCTCTTCTATATTTCTAATAACCACTTCTTCTTTATATCATCACACAAACATATCACTATTTCTGTTATTCATCTTTTTTTTCTCAATCTCTTGTCATCTTGTTAACTCACAATGAGCTAACGTATTATTGTAAGGATAGATATATTGGATACGGATTAGTGTAAGACAATCTCTTGTTCCCGAATCCTTTTGATTAATTAGATTTTATCTATTTATTTATTTATTTAATTATTTATTCATTAATTATAATATTTGAAAAGTTGATTAGTAAAATATAGTTGTTCTATGGGTCATATTTATACAGTTTGTTCATTTGCGTTTAACTTTCTAAGACATGTTGCCCAAGCATGTGCATGTCAACGGTATTAAGAGATGAATCGTGTACTGTAAATGGTGAATGAAAGGATATGGAGTACATGCACATGAGACAAGGTCTCTACAAATACATAGTAAAAACAAGCAAAGGAACAACGCTTTTATTGTTGTTTTTCATCTTGAAGTCATCATGAGGCCTTCAACAATGAGTTATACTCATACCTCATAGTAAGTTCAATACGGCCCCTAGCACCGGTTTGAGCGGAAATCTTTGCTAATTGTTGAACAACGCTACATATATGTCCTTCCTAGTCATGGATGCGGGATTGTCAACAAACATTAATTAAACTGGCAAAGTGCTCTTACAATCACTGTCATCCGTTGCCCGACAAAAGCTCTAGTGGACGATTACAACATATAGACAAACACAGGGCACTCATCAAGTCAATTGTACGAAAACTTGGCATTTTAAAATATTGAGATGTGGGCACTTAAAACAGGTTGTCAGAATTTCATTTCGAAATAACAAAAATAAATGCCAAAATTTGAAAGTATGATAGTATATCCATATGAGAAATTCTCTCACGAACAAGTACACCACAACTAAAATATATAGAGAGCATGCATCTCTCGCACCGGGAATCTTTTCGCGGCCTCCATACTGCAGGAAAGACAAACTCCAGTCGTAAATGGTGAATGAAAGGATATGGAGTAAAATGCACATGAGACAAGGTCTCTACAAAAAACAAACGTGTAAAGGCTGATTTGCCTATTTCTTCTTCCTTCCTTTTTGGAGAAGTGGACATGTCATATGCTAAATATAGAAATATATAAACATGTGAGCTGTTAAAAAAGAGTTCATTTTAAATCTAAAGAAAAACAACAGAAAGTTATAAAAACGCATAATAAAATTAAAAAAAAAAACAGAAATACTTAAAAAATATATATTTCGACTGATAACTAAATACCGAGGTTACTGTGTCGTTTTCATGAGGTCGCAGAGAAATGTCAACTGAATTGTTTGTCAGTTGTAATATACCAGAAATCAACTGAGATTAATAACTTCACACAACAATGTATATACCTATATATATAACTTATAAATTTTCAATTCTTCTCACTACATAGACTTGCTTAACATTCTCTGCTACTCCAACAAAGGTATTTCCCTGAATCTGTTATCATGAAATCTTTACGCCTGATCGTGACTGTTTCTTGAAACATGTCTTGCAGATTGCGGTACATCTTTTCTTTTCACATTATTATCGTATATTTGTCCTTTATTGGACATTATTACAGACTTTGTTAGCATTGGTGTTCCACTTTGTTTAAACAGTGATGAGAAATTAAAAGTAACCACTTTGAACCATTCACAGCTATTATTATACATGTAAATGAAAACCAAACCATCAGTCTAAAAATGAATAATCCAAGGACAATGCCAATATCGGCAAAACAAAGATACAAAGACTTAGCATGCCTGCGGCACAGAAAAGAAAAATACAAGCACAACAATAAAAAATAAACAAAATGGACCCAATAAAGAATCACGATTGAGATCAGGTGCACCGGTAGAGTAAGCATCTGCTCTAACAAGATACCCGCCGTGATGAACATTTCAAATCCGATATTAAAGTCAAATCCGATGGAGGAAACAACAATCTTAAGCTTTGAAATGGAAAGATCTGTTGTCATCTGGGAAACAGACATTCCATAGCGATACGTAATGCATGAATGTATGATATTCAATTCAGAATGTACCGATGCTGATATCGGAGAGGAATTACAGAGAGAAGAGGGAGTTGTGTTCATAGGACACCATACAGAAAATGATGATGATGATGATGAAGGTAAAATTTATAAAATTTGGATAATATGACATAAATCAGATAAGACAATTTTTCAGTGATACACTATATATATTTGAACCATTTGTCACTTGTTTCAAATATGTCTCTTTTCAAAGATGAATATCGTGTTGTTTCCATGTTCTTGATATTACAGTTGTAGTTTTTTTTATATAATTGACCATTTATAGATCAAGGAAATACATCAGTTATGTTTGACACATTATAGAAAAACCTCTTGAGCTCGTTAATTGGTGAAAAGTAAACGAAAAACATCTTCGAATTACCAGTAAACTTCCGCAAAACATTCATAAAAAACCCAAAACTTTTGCGAATGAGTGCTAGTAATTTTCAGTTGAAGTTATCTTATGATTAATCTCCAAGATTGCCTGTACGATCAAATTATATACCATCTAGCTGATAACCTTTACAAATTCCAGTATGCTTCTTTAGTTTTGTTGTGTGCTATATTTAGTTAATAACACCTCCATCATATCATTTTTCACCTGTTTACTTGAGGGTCGTCTTACTAGAGAAAGACAATTGGAAAATAATGCTTAATGTATGAGCCTAATACAATTTGGGCCTCGTCTTATAACATTTAACCAACAAGATTTGATTGAGAGATCATGTGGATTTCAATATATTTTTCTATTTTTTTTGTGTAATCTTGTATTGATAACAGTATCATATTTTACTGAGGTTTGATAGTGTAATTAAGACGTTTTGTCTCAATCGTTTAGGCAGCGACCATTTGAAAATCTGGGTGAGAGCATGGATTTTACTCCATGATAATCTGTTTTTAACCTTTGACTAAACGCAATTGTTTTCATGGTATGTTGAAAACAATTCATTTTTCTTCACAGATGATATTTTTCCTCACCAAAATGAAAAATGTCTTACTTTTTCTGACATTATTGCAAACATATTATATTTTTTCCAATAGTTGGGAAGCAAACTATTTGTTTAAATCGTTGTCCACACCAAGATTGCTTAATGGTCACTGCTTTATGTCGTATAGACTTTTAAATGACAAAAACTTTTTGCGTGAGATTTTTCATCCTCAATTTTAATCATGATTCTTCTTGTCCCGTCTTTACTCAAACTAGATGTTACACTTTTTGGAAAATCTAATATGAAAAAGGAAGGAAATGGGGTAAATGTCAAGGCGACAACTTCCTATCTCCAAGTTAAAAACGCCCATTAAAATTTTTGCAGTTGGAGTTAGCATATGTGTTATGGTCTCATTGTCATTTACCCGATATCCTTTCGTAAAATATCAAAATAAAGCATCTAGAAGTTGCCGTGCGTTTTTCAACACAGTTAGGAGCCTCAAACAATATAGCAAGCTCTAAATGGCAACAAATTAAAAAGTAAAAATAATATCAATGGAAATAAACCACATCCAATAACTCAACAAGCCTATGACCAACATATTCCGGACAGGCGCAAAATGAGTTTTCTGAACACTCACGTTTATTCACTTTAGTCACATAATCTTGCTATCCGTTGATATGTCTTAGTGTCAGCAGTCAGTTGTCTTTAGTATTTAACACACAGCTTCTTAAGCATCCTTAACCAAACCCCTTGACATCATACCAAGAACCGACTATTATTTGAAATTTGAAAGTATGGCAAGTACTCTAAGGTTTGTTTCTGGAGAACTGTGAAATAAATGGACGTGACAGGTGAAGCAGTCGTGATTAGATACATATTTGAAGGGTAACTATTGACGAGAATAAACAATTAATTTGGATAATAACAAAATGCAGTGGTGTAATTAAACTTTATGTAATCGCCCCACTGATACCATTCTCGGGTCAAGGTTGGAACTTGTTGCAATAGCAAAATGCATTTAAATCGACGGAAATAATCCACTGGTTTATTTGTTTGCCTGATGAGTCTGGAATGATTGCAGAAAAAAAAAATAAAGCGAATTTCTAAAACATCGACAGCTCTAAATATTCAATCACTCAAAGCAAAGATTAGGCTTTTCAAAACACCTAGATGACCAAACAGCTATTTCCTATGTGAAAATTCTGAATTTAGTCCTATTCATTAAATTAAAAAGGAACATGGCTTAAGATTCCTTTAAGATCATACACTTAATGAATACCCAGGTTGCATAAATAACAGTAAATTTCCTTATGCTGTACACATGTTTCAAGGAGTAACCTCTCATCAGCAGCATTAGAATAAAAAAAATATGGAAAGCCATAATCCAAAAGTAGTCAAAAAAGAATTATTAATAAAGAATGTTAGCAACCGTCATTTCAGTATGATTCATTTAAGTTTCAAATTGCTTTACTTGTCTTTGTACTTTTACTCTTATAAACAGATTTCGGTTGATCATACATTTAAGCCGACTCATTGAATAGTTCTTTTAAGGGTCTAATTGTGGAGCAAGTGAGGCTGCATCCCATCATTTGCTAACATGTTCAAGACACCTTATAGCTAGACAATATCCCCAGACTTGTTTAGCTAATTCAATTGCACATTTAATTCCGTATACTTCTGTATTTTTGTGTCGAATTCTTATAGTTTTGCAATTTTCCTTGTCCTTACTTGTATTTTGCAATAATGTACTATCTTTTTTGTTTCAGACGACGGCAAGGTCATAATACTTTGCACACAAGAAGACAAAGAACAAGCAGGCAAATATTGCGAGCATTTGAACAAATTAAAAGTGGAATTCAATATTGAATCAATAAAGATTCGCTTGTTGCCAATCGACGATGCAATGTCTCCTAAATTTGAGAAAATATTGAAATCCTGTTGCCATATTTTTATCTTTGTCACACAAAATTTCTCAATGGAAACATTTAAAAGAGAAGTTGACTTTGATCATTTACGAGAAAAGTACTTTGAAGACCATTTTAATATTGACAGAGTCAAAGTTGTCTGTGCTGACACTAAGAATATTCCAGAAGAGCTCTGTACATTAAATATTATACAATTTTGTAATATGGAGAATGCGACCCAGGCGTATTACAATAGAATAAAATATTACTTTTACAAGGCACAGGCAATTCTGTAAATGAACAGAGATGAAAAGACTGTATTATGGTGGCCAGATTCGGCA
Source organism: Modiolus philippinarum (assembly GCA_002080025.1). NCBI lineage: Eukaryota > Metazoa > Mollusca > Bivalvia > Mytilida > Modiolidae > Modiolus > Modiolus philippinarum. The sequence continues at coordinate 97,005 of MJUU01005848.1, read as the reverse complement.
ATTTCGCGTTTTCGCGTTTGCGCATTTTATACTTTAACTTTCCACAGAGCGAAAACGCGGAATCGAGAAGGCGAAAATGCGAAAGCGCGAAAACGCAAAATCGAGAATGCGAAAACGCGAAAGTGAAATCACGAAATCGCAAAATGAATTTCACTTCATGTTTTCGCGTTTTCGGTTTCGCGTTTTCGCCTTCGCTATTTCTCGTTTTCGCTTTCGCGTTTTCGTGTTTTCGCATTTTTTTTTATTTTTGCGTTTTCGCATTTTCGCGTTTTAGCATTTTCGTCTCGGAAGTAACGATCTAATTTGGAAAAAAAATGTGGCCATCTTAAACTTTATAATTTCAAATGAAAAGCAATATATGTTTGCTGTGACCAAGTTATAAACCCAGAAACAATATCAATTTTTGAAATGAATTATTCCGATGTAATTACTATTCAGACAAACTAAAGTTTTTTATTTTGCATACGTTTTTAGACTTTCTATATGCTGTTTTCTCTTCATATCGTATATGTAAACATTATTAGAAGCATAGAAAGCAAGATTAAATTGTTTAATCAGAGTCCAGGGCATAAAAAAGGGGGTCCAATTTAGAAGTGAAAGAAAATTTTGGGGGAACTAAAACATCAGAATATTCATTATTCATTAAAAAATGCATGATTTTCAAAAAAGGGGGTTTCAACCTCCGGACTGCCCCCTCCCCAAATTGATCCGCCAATGGTGTCTTAATAGACCGCATTAGTTCAAACCCCGTCAGTACCATTTAGTTTCTTTTTTCTTTTTGATTCTGAAATGTTAAACTTGTTTGGGAATATATGTGAAAGTACTCAAGTAAAAATACATACAAACATAAAAAGTAGTGATTGAGGAAATATGTTATCGATAAAAAAAAACTACATATACATGAACCATATAAATCTGTTTATTACATATCAATACAATATATGTACTAAATATGAAGTTGCTTGAATCTATTAAACACTTTTGTATGACCCTAGCCAGAGGGGTCGGGGCTACTTTCTGTATATGATGTGGTTTGAGTATGAGTATAGGTTTGCTTTTTGCCAACTTGCGGTATTAAAGATAGTATCTTATATGTCAGATACACTGAGACAAGCATAACTGTAATGACGCTAGATATGTTAAGCTCCCTTCTATTAAAGATCAATCCAAAACGGTAACATTTTGAATTTAATTGTGTCTTTAGTTAGACCAATATTGATGTACAACTCTGAAATCTGGTATATGGACTTCTATGAAAAAAATCATAAAGTCAAAAAACAGGAATAAGGGTAATCCAAAATTGGATATAATATCACTTATTGACACATGTTATATAGAAAAAAACAAATTTAAAATTTTGTAAATCTGTTTTTGGGCTAAGCAATCAGTCAGTAAATATAGCAGCTAGAGCTGAACTTGCTCAGTATCCACTAGATACATTCATTAAGTCACAGACTATCAAATATCTAGTGAGACCAATTTGTCACACTAGCAACCCATTATTAGATGATGCATTTTCATTATCCAAAAATCTTCATACATCTTGAACATATTCATGGTTTTCGTATGTAAATGATATTTGCCCATCTAATAATATTGATTTAAAACAATTAGAAAAACTTAATTATAAAAGATAATAAAACTCTAAATAACATAAAACAGCAATTAAAAAATAAATATGAAAAATCTTTCTTCGAAAATTTAAATTCGTCAACTGAAAACAATAAAATTTTTCTATGTAGTAAAATTAAAACTAAATATGAAATTGAAGACTTCTTCATAAAAAATGATTTTGAAAATAGAAAAAATATATGCAAAATCCGCATATGTGATCATTTTTTAGAAATAGAAAGAGACAGATTCAAAAATATAAAAAGAGAAAATAGAATCTGTCCGTATTGTCATTTAAATATATTAGAATATGAAGCTCACTTCTTCTATAAATGCCCAAAATATACTTCCATTAGAGAAGAATTTGATAAACAAAATGTAAAAAATTTTAAAATTGAAAAAAATGAAAATGAAATTGAAAAACTAGTTAAAATATTGTCCCTATTGGTTCACTTGCAATACATTGCTCCATTTATTAAAAAGTCGCTTATACTGAAGAAAGTGGAAGAAAAGTTCACCACAGACAATATTTTTGACTGATTATATTTGCTTCTTTTTATTGTATGTTTATATATGCTTTCAACCATTACTGGTACAAATGTGCATTTCTAAATAAAGTTATAAAATACTTTTTGTTGGCTTGTATTTCTTTAATTGCTTTCAGACTATGGCCTGGAATCACTTTTGGAAACTTTCTTGGACCCCTTACCCACCTTTTAGCCCATCTAGGGGCAAACGCACATTTCGTTCATACACCACAAATCTTTTAACTTTTCCTCCTTTCTGAACACAATAAAAGATTTTTGTCTGTTTATTTTTCTTTCTTTATAGACATAAAACATTAATTTACATGTATTTCCCATTTACACTATTCTATTACAAGAAATTATACCCAGCCCACAAACCCGATACCTCAAAAATAAAAAAGAAACGTTAAATTTTTCATACTAAATTTAAATTCGAGGTCACATTTTTATGAATGTTGAAATTAATTTACGGGAAATGCCTTAACAGAAGTAAGGGAGAGATTTGTCTGTCAGTGAAGAAAATCCCCTTCAATCATGATCTAATGGAATTTCTTTCACAAACCTTTACCTTATGCTAATTGAAGAAAACGCGAATTAAGCAATGCACATAAATTAAACTTGCATACTATAAAATATCATTTCATACGGTATGGGGAGAATCTAACATATGAAAGGCTTAAAAAGTAAAAAAAAATACACAAGTTGAACTGAGAAGTATAACACCGGCATCCATTCAATACAAAAATCAATACAGTTTATGGGTTTATTGAATTTGGTCACAACATAACATATATTGTTTTTCAATAAATAAACAAACAAATAAATAAATAAACATCTTTATTTAGAGAGAGTAACTTATTTGGATTGAACCAATTTTCAATAAGGCTCTCTTTATTAAAAGCAGAAATATATATATATATATACATGTAGCTATCGATTGTAGTTTCAAAGTTTGAGACGACCACATTTTTGTTTCAAATGACGCATGCGTTAGATCGTGACTTCCGAGACGAAAAAGAGAAAACGCGAAAATGCGAAAACGCGAAAATGCGAAAACGCTAAAGCATGAAGTGAAATTCATTTCGTATTTTCGTGATTTCGTTTTCACGTTTTCGCGTTTTCGCCTTCTCGATTTCAAGCTTTCGCCTTCTCGATTTTGCGTTTTCGCTCTGTGGAAAGTGAAAGTAGATCACGCGAAAACGCGAAATGGCCGCATCTGGCCACCATAAACACGCCTAAGTTTTTTCGCTTTTGTACCATAATTTATACTTATCAACGATATTTTATTGGTTGGACGATTTAATAGATCAATAATAAAAAGATTAACAACCCAAATATGGATGATGAACCGGGCAAGTGTACATTTTTGCATCCGTTGCACAGACTTTGTTTCATTACGGCAACAAATTCCTGAGAACTTATTCTTCATTCTTTCGATTTTTTAACTCTTCATGGCAGATAAAATTGCCAGTGTCCATTTCAGCTGATGTAAATCAAAAGTAAAATGACAAAAAAAAATCATTTGATACACTTTCCAGAAAGACTATTACGATTTCCAGTCACGCTTTTCTCGCATGGTGCAATTTGGGTACCCCGCACGTTAACTTGGTGTTGTTATAATTGTACCAAAGTCTGTGTTTGAGATTCGGGGTTGGTGTTATGATAAGTTGCCATGTACAGTGGATGTATGAAGTACGGTTGTTTTTTTTAATGTACTTCAACTTTAATTTTAATGCATCAATTCTGTAATGAGACAAAGTTTATACGCCTATAACTAAAACCATCATTTTTGTTATTTATATTATAATATTGCATAAACAATTAAAGAATATTGAGTACATGCAAATGAGACAAGTTTCAACAAATACAAGGTAAAACCAAGCAATGGAATGGCGTTTTTATTGTTGTTCTTCATCTTGAAGTCACCATGAGGCCTTCAACAATGAGCTTTGCTCATACCTCATACCAAGTTCAAGACGACCCCTAGCACCAGTTTAAGTTGAATTCATTGCTAGATGTCGAGCAATGCCACATCCATGCTATTGCATTCTTGAACATGGGATCGTCAACAAACATAAAATAAACTGGCAAAGTGTTCTTACAACTGCTGTCATCCGTTGCCCGACAAAAGGACAAACAGAAGACAAACACAACACATAAAACCCACAGGGCAATCATCGCAAGAACTGCAAGAAAACTTGGTATTTTAAAATAGTGAGATGTGGGCATTATAAACAGACGGTCATTATACATTGTTTGTAACATTTTGAAATTACAAAAAATAAGAATTCAAAATTAAAAAAGAAATGATTGTGTATCAATATGAGAAATTCTCTCAAGAACCAGTGCGCCATTACTGAAATATATGTAGAGAATACATATTTGCATTCATTGTCATTAGAAGAGGATAGAGATTTGTTAGTGTATCAAACTTATTTACATCCGTAATGGTCTATGCAATATTGATGTGCCTTAACCATCTATTATATAATTGTTGAAAGATATAATAATAGTCGTTGAATATTAAAAACTTACCAAATTTTGTTTTTTCAAATGAAACAGTAATTTCTATACGACTGTAAAACATTGGAGGTCTACACTTACAAAATTCTCGGTAGCCTTTCCTGAGAGTGTTATTTATTTGATAACATTCTCTGTATGTCAATAAAAAAAATTTTCATAATCTCCGGATTAATTTACAGCGTAACCACATTCAGAGAAAAAAAAACACCACAGATAATTATTTTGTTATTTCTTTTTTAACGCAATAGGAATTGTGTAAACTGTAGAAACTCAACACTTAATATGAATATTTTTGCCACTCGCAAAATATATATCTTAAACTGATATTTATTTTCTCACCTCTGGCAATAATCTCACATTACATTTAGATAGCAGAATCCAAAATGTATCTTCTGGTATTTTTGTCTTTATATATGTTTGTAGTTACTACTCTGTAGATAGTTTTTGTTTTACTTTATTTATTTTTTGTATCTTTATTTGACAAAGGCCCGTGTAAGGGTCGAAAATATTTACTATTTTATTTGTGTACTGTTCAATTCAGTTTATTGTTTTGTTTTATTCTTCTGACGAAGTGTGTACGTCGGGAATTAAGATGCTGTTGCTTTATGATTACCAAAATGTGATGAAGGATATTGAGAATTGTATATAAATCTTTGTTAAACCTTTATTCAGGATGCATATAGTTACATTCTGAAAAAAAAACGAGATTTAGTTGGTTAACGTTAATGGGCAAAATATTTATTTATAAAGTCAATGCAATTGGAAAATTTGAAACATATCAATAATATGTCTTGAAATATTGATAAAAGGGTGCTAACATTCAATTAACATTCAGTAATAAATTTTGTTGAATTGTACTAGTATTTATTATATTACATTCATTTGAAAAGCATGTGAATAATAGGTGGGAGTTTGTCAAAAAAATTAATCACTTGTATTAAAAAAATGAGATCTATTTTTGTTTTCGCTTAAATGACTTCTTTTTTTCAAATTTTCAAACAAAAAATCGCAATTTATCTGAAATTGCATTTATTTTCAAATCGATTGAAAACATCCTTTCAGTCGCAACATCTGTTTCATTTTGAAAGTTTTTCTTACTTTGGTTAAGCTTTTAAAGTAAGCTTATTAAACTTACATATTAATGCATTGATGTAAACGGAAGAGTTGTCTAGCGTCACTGTGACGCAGGAAATACCCATTTTTTTCTATCCATCACAGTAAAGAATATCAGATAATATTTGATGAAAGAGCCCAAATTAAAGATTGAATTACAAGATCGTATTGATTCTGAACATTGTATATGAACATTGTAAAGACAGCATGAGGATTGTTTTATAACGGAAACAATAAAAGTATATATGTTTGTTATGATTTCATTATTCCATTGCCCTGTAATTAAAAGGGGTGACTATATCTGACATGGGGGTAATAACAAAATTACCGTACAGAAAATTTGTCAAAGCCGAAGTCCATAAGGCAAAGGGACAAAGTAGGTGGAAAACACCGGAAAAATTGTCGACCGCAATGATTCTGACTTGGTACAGGTATTTCAAAAGAAGTGATTAGTTAAACCGGTTTTATGGCGCTCAAAACCTTCCTTTCCCTGTCCGGTAGCAACTTAACAGCAATTGCTATTGAAAGGTCGTACACATTTAAAGGAAATCATCATCACAGTATTATTTAAATAAAGATTCTTGAATCAGAGTTCGGACCGAAACTTCAAATTTTTCCAAAAGGGACCGATATCTATTTAAGAACTTGAATGTGAATTTTTTAATAGGCCGTCACGAAAATAACTATGTCTAATCAGATAGACTGTATAATTTGTATTAGCTCTCACGTAACGAATCAACTGTGAAACATACACTCCGTGAGCAAGAGAAGCTGGAATATTACTGTCCATGTTAGGAAAATTGATAATTATGAAATAAAAATCGTCCCTTTTGTCGTAAATTTATGTTCTGAGATGATAATTTTCGTCAAATTCGAGATGTAAGTAAAAAAAAGATGTAGATCTAGTGGTTTCTATCGTTTTCTTTATCTCTAGTTCTGGAGGATAAATTGATTGTATCCATTTAGAAAATATGCGTTATTAATGGAAAGAACTTCATCAATATATTTATAAGTGATATTGAAGGATCTAGCATCTTTCATTTTATGATCTTTTACGAGTCCCTGAAGAAATTCAGTCTCGTCAGAATATAAAAGCAAGTCTGATAGTAGCGGAGCACAATTAGTGCCCGTTGGTATCAGACATGGGTAATGCTAATTTGTAATGTAATGCCCTGTAATGCATTACATTATTACAAAGTAATGCATGTAATGTGTAATGCTCCATTTTAAGCATTACGTGTAATTGTAATATAATGCATTACATTTCAAAAATGCCTGTAATTTAATCATTACATGACATTACATAGCATTACTTTTTTTACTTTGAAACTTTTAGTAAAGCTTTTTAACTATGAAAATTTGTTTCAGTGAAATGTATTGGAACTCCAGGTGAATTTTGAATATTGTTTTTTCTCTTATATCTGCCAGCTTTGCAACTTTTCTGAAAGTATAAAAAAAAGTAAAAAAATATTTTGTTTTCATTCAGAATTTTTTTGATGAAAAACATTTATTTGAAAATTTGCAATCCTCCTATATTACAAAACAAACACAAGCTTCTAGTGATCAAAGAATAATTAGCTCAAAGAAAAATGATTGTAAAACGTAAAACTCTTAATTAGTTTACATTTCAATTAATTCCTTTCCTTTGACAAATGGATTATGGCTTTAAATGGTGTTATTTAAAGTGTCAGTTGTAAGAAACCAACAATGAATATATATAGGGATTTGAAATGAACTTTTTCTCTCAAAAACTACATATAAAGTTCATTCTTAAAATTTTGAAAAGATCACACGAACTTTACACAGTGAAAGTGAAATAAGCCCACATTTATCCCCCCAACCCGTAAGGCTAAATTTCAAATTGTAAATTTCAAAATTCCACCCGAAAAATTGTGAAAAAGGAGAGAAAAGATAAACTGCATATACATACTAAAAGAGATAAAACAGTAAATGAATTTCATATAAATGCACCGAAATTTCAACTAGAATGATGGATCTTTTCATTTGTAATTTTTAAGGAATCTGTATCATTTTGAAGAGAAGCAAAACTATCAATTTTAAAAAGTTGATTGAATTTGGTCTTTTTCCTTCTACATAATATGTTCACAGTATTCACTGTAAATAAATTGCAAATGCATTAATAACTGTTTCTTTTCTTGATAAAATTTGAAAAATGTAATGTGTAATTTAATGCATTACTTTTGTAAAGTACTAATAATTGTAATATAATGCATTACTTTCAAAAATTGTAATATAATTCTAAATTTTCAAATATAAT
>MJUU01005848.1:55112-70913 GCA_002080025.1 Modiolus philippinarum | reverse complement strand
ATCCAAGATGGCCGCCAGCGGGGAACATAGTTTTAACATTGGACCCTATGGAAAATACATTCAAAGATCTTCTTCTCGGAAACTACTAGTCCAATTAGAACCAATCTAAGCCACAATGGTCCTTAGGGGGTCCCATCCAAAAATATATCTGGTAGGTCCGTACCTCATCCAAGATGGCCACCATCTGGAACATAGTTTTTACATTGGCCCTATTGATTTTAAGGGGAACCTCTGCCCAAATTTTTGAATTTTTATTTGAAAAGTGGTCTACATGTTTTAATTTCAGCACTATGTATTACTTTAATTATAAGGGGAACCCCTGCCCAAATTTTTTTTGAATGGTGTTCTGTTATGGGTTGAAATGAATGGTGGATCTTTCGGTTGCTATGGAAACCAAACAAGAATACTGTCTGTAATTTTAGAAAAAAAAGTATTCTGCTAAATGTTATTTTTTGTTTTTCCTATTGGAAATGCCTTTTATCTATGTCAGCCATGGTCCAGGTGAGCGATACAGGCTCTTGAGAGCCTCTTGTTTTCACGCAGAACCAGCATGATAGGGTGGAATGCAAATCAAGATGTCCTATGGTGTGAAGTTTCTGAAGATAAAGTGATTAATTTTGTCTCTAGATTTGGTGACAACTTTTTTCAATGGGAGATCATTTAAAAGGTTAAAATCTGCCGATTTTGAGAAAATTGTCTTCAATGTGGCAGTCAATCACTTGACGGGGGAGGCAATGCTCACAGTAACATGCTGGTGCATATTTGTTAAATGTTCCTCCTTACGTCTTCTAATATGATAATAGGTGCAACCTATTGAAGGGCTTCAAGAGGAAAGTCAACCTTCATAAGTTCGGGAATGTCACAATTAATTCTATAGAAAATGTCGTATTTCATAAGTTTTGGAAACTCACAATAAATTCTGAAAATGTTGCACATTCATAAGATCAGAATTGTTATACTTAATTTTGTAAAACCAATGATGAAATCTCATGTCGTCTGCTACATGTACTAGTATTCCCATTAGTCATTTTTGGATACGAAGATAAATCTGTCTAAATTTTAAAAGCAATACAGTAAGTGGTATTCGAAAAAGTTGTACAGTGAAAAACATTCCCTTTTTGTTTACTTAATATTTTTGTTCTGCAAACCTTCTCAGCCTGTGGCCCAGGTGTAATGGTGTGTTATTCCACCACAAACATATATTCCTTAAATGCATAATACCCTAGGATATTTAATCCAAAACCAAAATATCCTTGTGTATCATAATGTCGAGACCCCAAGACTGTTTGGCCTCAAATTAAACATTCTCTAAATAAAGGCCATGATTAAATAATTCCTAGATTCTGCTCAAACCTGTGCTGGGGCCTTATTGAACTTTACTATGAGGTAGGAGTGTTTGCTCTTTGAATAAGTTGCAACAAAATTCTTGACCAAGGAAGGACATTTTTTCCGAAATTAATTTAATCAAGAGTCGATTGACTTCAGAATGTCCTAAGGCAGATTCACACTTCTACAATAGGTATTGTCTATGTAAAGCTTCTATTCATCTTTCAACAAAGGAGTAATTTTGGTGCATCACCTAACAATATTGGGGCATTATTCTTCATGTATGGCAGTAGGTCTGAAGCTTTGGTATGATGATTTGTATTTTCTTTTCAGGTTGGTAACTCATCTACTTCCTGTTTACACACAGTTGGAGAAATACTTTTTTTCTCTCTAGAGAGAATGTTGTTCTCGGCAAATGATTGGATGAAATTCAATTATGAAGTCAAATATGTTTGCCGTTTTGCGACTTCACCATTGTGATGTCATGAAAAAAGGCAACCAAGCCTGATGACGTCACGCTCAAAGAACACATTTATTTCAGATCATCAGAAAATGGGGAACAAGTTTTTGTCCAAAATCTCCTTGAAATCATTTGAGAAATAAAATCCACATCCGTATCTCGTGAGAAACGACATTTCTACACTCTCGATAGTTAAATTTTCAAATATTTTAGACGCTCGGCAAGCCTCGCGTTTAAAAATTTGAAAATTTAACTATCTCTAGTGTAGAAATGTCGTTTCTCACTCGATGCTGTTGTGGATTCTATATATCCATACTTGTTTTGTGTCCACTCTTGTACTGTGTCCACACCTGTATTGTGTCCCCTTACATTTAAATCTGCCTCTCTATATTGATTCAGTGTTCAATGAACGGGGTATAATTATAACTGGCTGACATTTGGTGACAGCTCTTGTTTAAAATGGCAGTGAATTTGAGTTGAGCAGATGACTGTCACAATTTTGTCTCTTCACTGATCGTGGAGTTTCTTGTTGACTTTTGAAAGTCTTTATACTTTACCTTTGCAATCAGCCTTCAGATTATGAAACTGGAAAGTTTGTACTTTATTGATGAAGCATATATACATTTTGCATTTTGTTGTGTTGATGTGCTTTTAAAATATCAGAGATCGATTGGTAGAAGTAAATTAATATTTATATTATAGTATGGCCGTGATGTTGCGTAGTACATGCCAATCTGCTTTATATGAATCTTGATCTGACATCATGTCATGCTTCATTGACCATGCACATTTGTGATAAGGCTTTTAGAAAGAGAAGTGCCAAGCTTTCTGTACAGTGACGAAAATTGTTTATTGCGGTGTTGACATAAATTTGTTCAACACTAAAGTAATTCAAGAGGGAAAAAAGAGTAAATTGCTAATTACTGTCCATTATTATGTCTTTTTAGCGAACTTATTATCACAAAGTTGAAGCAGTGGCTAAACCTTACATTGTATTATTCTCACTTTACAGGAAGAACCGAGGCCTGTCAAAAAGTTGAAGTTAATCCAGAAACCTTTACCACAAGAAGTTCATTTAGACTTAACAGCAGGTACTTCCACACAAGAAGCTCTCAGCAGCCTTCTCCAGTTTGAGAGGAGAATCACTGATGTCGGAGATAATGCTGTAAATACCATCAGACTATTGATAGACCATTATCACAGAGAGAAGGAATCTTTAGTGAGATGGAAAATAGCTCATGTTCTTGGATTACTGGCCAAACATCCACAATGTGCATCAGACTCGGTGGTGGAGGAAATCATCTCATTACTAAAAACAGAAAGTTAGTACATGTAGTATTCTTACAAATATACTAAAAATCAATGGGAAATTACCAGTGATAAAACATGTATTGTCTGTGTAGCAATATCATGTAAATTAAATGTTTTATGATTTAATCATCAACAATATTAATTGATATTACTAGTATTTGCTTGGCAGGACATGGCTATGAAAACTGCTCTTGATTTTAATTATCAGAAAGCAAAAACTGGCACAAAAAGGGCAGAAAAGCCTCAAGGGAAACATCTAGAATAAAAAATCCTCACAGAAAGAACGCAAAAACAGTTTGACAAATAAACAAGAATGTCACAAGACTAAAGCACTAAATATAGCAGTATAAACCCAGCAAAAAAAAAAAACTAGAGGTATGGCCACATCAAATTAATTAATAGATTCTCATCCCCACCCGCCCCATTTTTTCTAAGCTCAATTTTTTTTTATTTTCAACTATTCAGAAATTTTCTTTGAATTCATATATAAATTTAGTGAAAATCAGTAAAAAAATAAAATAAAACCCTCCCACCCACCCCAGATTTTTTGTTAGAGGTGGATGAGAATCTACAAATTAACTTGATAGGGCCTATTGTCAGGTACTCTAGAAGGGTGCAATGATCTGCTTCACTCTTGGTACCCAACATACAGCAAAGTAAAATAAATTGATTACAAATGTAATTGTGTACCTTTTGTTCAGTTACATGTCACATGATCATGTGTAATGTTAGGTCTCTACAAGGAACAATTTACAATTTGAAAAGTGAATTTATTTTGAAGATCAGTTGTTCAATTCACTAATATGACATTTAAATACTTATGGTGAAAAAAATGAATGACTATATATGCATAATGGTTGAAATAAATGTTTTATTTTTGTTTCTGCAGAATCACACAAAGTTTTAGGACAGCTAATACAGAGTTTACAGACAGTTGGATTATCTGCCCCTGATAACAGAGATTTGCATGTAAAAATTGTAGATATTGCAAGGCAGGTGGGTATTAAACAGATGACAAAGGCTTCACTTCTTTTGACATGAATGACTGATTGCTAATTCAGCAGTATTTTATCATTATTTAGATATGAAAAAAAATAATATACATTCATGTACACTCAATTTCAATATGGCCTCTTTAATGGCCAGAGAGTAGATCACTATCTCTATATATACTGTGTAAAGTCTGCAGCTAGATAATACCAATTTACCCTGCATGGCTTCAAGGTTTAGATCCAATTTCTCTATTTATTCAATATTGGGTTCCCACAGGGGCATTTATGACATGTAGCTAAGAGGTACAGTACAAACAGAGGCATTCAGTTAAAAATCACTCAAATCCGACGTCGGTGAATTATGGGTGAAACAGGGTGAATGTTCGACAACAAACCTGACATTCACCTACATTCACGGATGTCCGAGAAACTGATAAACAGAGGATTAACTCACCTGCTGTTGTTTATTGTACTTGTCAATATTTATCTACTTATTTATACGAAGTTATCATCTCTAAGTGCAGTTTATTATTTTGGAAAAGCTTGCTTTTCATATTTTAAATAGTCGGAAGATCGAGAGGATATTTTTAAAAAATATTATGCGTATGGCAGAAAATAACTTATAATTCGTATGAACATCGTGAATTATACGTGACTGTCAGAACTCAAAGTTGTTAAAAGATCATATTATATAAAATAATTTGTTACTTATTACATAATTTACACGAGTATCAGCCTTAAAATTGCGTAATTTGGTTGTGTTAGGTCAAGGTAAATCTTTGTGAGTGACAACCTATAAATAGCACGCTATTAATAACTTTGAATAGAAATAATAAATAGCTTCAGAGAAAATCAATATTCACAAATCCTTGCAGGGAATATTTCAGTGAATATTCAGTTCCAAGAACTTATTTTTTTTACACGATGCTCAACAGACGGTGAAATTCTTTATTGAGTAAATCAAGGACGTATAATCTCATAAGTCCTTGAGTAGATAACTTTCTCATTTTTTTATGCTAACATCTTCATATATGTGTTTTTCAAATAGAATAAAAAGATAATAATTTAATTCTGAAGTGCCTCGGCGGCTTTTGGAAGAGACCACGTCTTTGGCTGCTATTTTTGTCACAAACAATATTTTGTGCGAGCCTATTTTTAAGGGGAACCCGCTAAACTGTATTTCGATTGGTCATAAAAATAGAAATTTCATGCTTCAATTTTGTGCAACCCGAATATTCTAGCATGTCAGTATGAGAATCTACGGAGGCTTACTTTTTGAAATTAGACTATTCTCGGTCAAATGGAAATTGAGGAGACATTTTTACATAGGTATATGTTTTGTCGAAGCCATCCAATTGTCTTTTTTATTTGTGGTATTTATAAATACTTTTGGAAATACGATTTTTGAAAGGGAAGTCCACGTGGGGAAGTCACACGAAACCCGGTTGTCATCCTCTTGATATTACTCTAAAAATTGAATTTTTTTTTGAAGAGACAAATAGGACACTAAAACCCCGACAATTCTTGTGGAAGTCCAACTTTCACCGGCATTTATCAATTGAGCGAACATCAAAGAAAATTACCGACGATTTTTTGGGTGAAATTTTACCAACAATTTTGCCGGACAAACACCGACATTGCCTGTGAATTCCGGGGTGACAAGGGTGAAAATTGTCGGACCAGAGTGATTTTTAACTGAATGCCTCTGTTTGTACTGTACCTGAATATAAATCTAAGGATGCTATAAACTATTTTGCATGGAAATCTAATGTCTGTTTTTGGTGTGTCATTCTTGTTGTTTTCTCACCAGATCTTGATTTTTTTGTAATTTTGAACAAAATTAGATACATGTAGTTTTTATACGACCGCAAAAAATTTTGTGGTCGTATAATGGTATGGCGCTGTCGTCGTCGTCGTTGTCATCGTCGTCGTCGGCGTCGTTGTCTGTAGACACTTTAAGTTTTGCCAATAACTGAAGTTCAAGTGGATCAATCCTTATGAAATTTTAACACAATGCTCCTTGGCACAAAAGGAAGGTTTGGATTGGTTTTGGTTATTATGGCCCCTCCCGTGCTTAAAATAGGGGCCAAAAAGGGCAAAATTGGGTGTTTTCACCTATTTAGCTGTAGAATTTTTATTGATTATCGGATTTTGATGGTGTTTCTTTCAGTATGCTCCTGAGGATATTTCCAATCAGTAGTATGCCCACAGATTTCATGTCGCATGTACCGTTCATGAGATAAATGGGGTCCAAAGGGGTGAATTTTAAAAATTTTATTTTTTTATTTTTAGTCCGATTTTGATGCCGTTTTTTGCAATGGATTCCTTATGAAAAATAAATAGGCGCTGCAGCATCAGATTTTTGATGATTTGTTTCCTGTCCGAGTTATGAGGGGCCAAACGGGGCAAAAATTGCAAACATGCAGATTACATAATTTTTTAAAATTTTTCATCGGATTTCAATGGGATTTTTTTCTTTGGATTCCTCTTGATGTAAGCTTTCAGTAGTATGTCAATGGATTTGGCATAGCTCTTTCCGTTTCCAAGCTATGAGGGGCCAAAGGGGGCCAAAATTGTATATTTACAGATAACCTAAAATTTTTATTTTTCATCAGATTTTGATGGGATTTTTTTCTTTGAATTCCTCTTGATATAAGCTTTCAGTATTATGTCAACAGATTTTTTGTAGCTCTTACCGTTTCCGAGCTACAAGGGGTCAAAAGGGCCAAAATTGCAAATTTTTGAAATATGTGAAATCTTTATTTTTCATGGGATTTCGATTTGATTTTTTTCTTTAAATTCCTCCTGATATAAGCTTTCAGTACTTTGTCAATGGATTTAGCGTAGCTATTACGGTTTCGGAGCTACAAGGGGTCAAAGGGGCCAAAATTGCAAATTTTCAAAATATGTGAAATCTTTATTTTTCATTGGATTTCAATAGGATTTTTTTCTTTGGATTCCTCTTGATGTAAGCTCTAGGTAGTATGTCAGTGGATTTTGCATAGCTATTACCGTTTTCGAGCACAAGGAGTCAAAGGGGCCAAAATTGTAATTTTTCGAAATATTTGAAATCTTTATTATCCATGGATTTCGATAAGTTTTTTTCTTTGGATTCTTCTTGATATAAGCTTTCAGTAGTATGTCAACAAATTTGGCATAGCTTTTACCGTTTCCGAGCTAAAGGGGCCAAAGGTGCCAAAAATTGCAGCTGATTCAAGCTCTTTATTTGGTCCATTTAATTACTGTACCAAGCTCTTTACTTTGTCTTCATTCATTTTGATTTACACTTGTTCAAATTTCAGTATTCGACATGCTGCGGTTGTATCATGCTGCGCTTGGCGTAGCCCTTTATTTTGTAACTAGAATTCAATTCATTTCTCATAAAATATGATGTTATTTATATTTAGTTCATACCACAAAGTTGGAAACCAACTGGAAACTTGAGCCTGTCCTGAATTCAAAATTTCAATATATTTACTTCATGTTAAGTGTATCATGTTATCTTCTCCATATTAATGTAAATTTTTGAAAATATTACCGTGCCCTGTGCAAAGTTAGCCTGCCTCTAGCAAGCCAGTCCAACTCTGCATGTCACCAAAAAAATCAGTCTTTACATAAAATGTTTCAAGTTATATTTCCTTGTTTGGTTTTGCAGCATTCCAGTGACTCAAACCATGTAGTTAGGTGTTCCTGTCTGAACTTAATAGGAGCTGTAGGATCACCTGACACTGTCTCCAAGGAAACAGATGAAGATAATATATCTGTACAGAGTTTATTGATATCATTCACACAAGATCAAGATCCCAGAGTCAGATCAAGTGCCTTTAGTGCAATAGTAAGTATTGTGCAATAAAATAAGTTATCTATCAAAGTCACATCGAACGGACTTGTGACTAGCTTGATGTTCTTCATAGCTGGATACTGCTACAACACTTAAGGTTTTTGTCTAATTACATAAACTTTTAACTGACTTCTGATATCAGTTTTGATGTTGTTTTCACTGTGTTTTTTATGACATTAAAAATTATATTTTAGGGCCCTATACTTTTAACTTTATACGTCAACAATTTTTGCCGTTAATGATTTCTTAGCTTATATAAGTTAGAATGATTATAAATTTGGTCTGAAGCTTTGAAATGATGAGTTGTATTGTGTAAGTGATTTTCAAGTTTGTCAGGTGTTCTCTTCCTGTTTGTGGATACTTTGATTTTTAACTGTAAACCAAATATCTTTCAGGACTGTTCCAGAAAAGATGGTCTGGGACCCTTTGAAGGCACTTTATATAAATTGCTGCAGGTGGTTGTGTTTTCATCTTCTTTTTGTATTGTAAGTATAGGATGGAATTCTATGGGAGGTGAGGTTCAATAGAAGTGCCTTCAAAGACTCCCATGTCGATTTTTCTGGAACAGCCCTCACAGTTTTCTAGGCTTGTACTGGGAGGAATAATTTGAAATTTCGTTTGAAGCTTCAAAATGATGAGTTGCATTGTTTAAGCCATTTTCAGGCTTGCCACTTGACAACAAACAATACTTCCTGTTTGCTTTTACTTTGATTTTTAACTATGAACCATATTTCGTGAAAGATTTCTGGGCTTGTATCAGTGGCAATGATTTTATATTTGGTCTATAGCTAAGAAATGATAAGTTTTAGTAAAATTTCAAGAAATCCCTGTGTCCAGCAAATTTCTGTATCAACACATTAGTGTGTCAAATAGAATTTGTATCTACACTTACCAGTATTATGCCCCAGCTTTAGCGGGCAGTATATAGTGATCATGGTGTCAGTTCGTCCGTTTGTACTCCGTTCGTTATTCCATCCGCAATAGGGGTACATACTTTGTGGCAACAACTCCTCCTAGACCAGTGAGTGAAATTCAATGAAACTTTCACAGAATGTTCAGTAGATATTGCCAATGTGAACCAGCTATTTAAAAATTTGATATGACTTGATTTTTTTTTGCTGAATTTTTTTACTTTTGGAGTCAAATGGGGGAGCAGGTGGTATATATTAGTGAGTTTTGCTCAGAGTTTTTCAAGTTTCAATATTACTTTTGCCCAGAATTAGAATCATAATGGTAGGGCCCTTTTGACAATGTCTGTTTCAACATGCTCTGATATATTGCATCATTCATGTAATTTTACAAAAAAAATCAAAATATACATTTTATAAACCCAATTTTACTGAAACATTATAGAGATATAACAAAACATACTTTGTAATGAATTTAAGGTAGATTGACACTAATACACGGCACATTCAATTGGTGCATTTGCGAAACACGAGTCGGATTCGGAATTGACCTGATTTTCAAGCTGGAATATTCCTTTTTAGGTCTTTTCATTGTGACATCATAATAGATCGACATACACTTTGCTGCGAATTAGCTCCCTTTTCCTATAAATATTGTCTATTTCGTTACCTATATAGAATATCTCTCTTAATCAAACAGTGACATAAGCTCAGAATATAGCTGAAGTATATATCTCTGAAATATCAAAAAATAAAAAAAAATCTATCTGATATTTATTTCATATGAAAGCTAAATAATTAGCATGTTGTCACATTTCCCTATATATTCTTTGTAAATATTGCTAAAAAATACTGAATTTGGCCTGATTATCAAAGTCTGATAGCAGGAAAAAATGATCGGTGACATATCATTTTTATTTTATTTTTGAACAAACTGGACTAAGATCTACAAAATATCCCAAAGGAAAAAATTCTGTCTGATATTTTTATTAGGATCAATCTACCTTAACAAAGATATAATTGTCTTTCAGCAGTAACATCAGACAGAATAGTATATTTATTTGTCAGTCTACTTGGTTGATTTTATAATTTCTATTTTTAGCAGCTGTAACATCAGAAAGGACAGTCTAAATTTATTTGTCAGTTTATGAAAAGGCTTGTTGTGTTAATAAATTTTGTTTTCCATCTTTAGTAACAGTTACATGATACATCAGAGAGGACAATCAGTCTTCTAAGCAGCTGGTAGTGTTATGTGTTTAATCCATTTTTAGCAACAGTTACACTAGAGATGACAGCCTATAGTGAATAGGCTTTTTATGCATTAAAGTATTCTATTTTTAGTAACAGTTAAATCAGAAAGGAAAACCTGTTTATTTATTAGGGCCCCGCCATATAGTGGCGGACGCCCTATAGTAATCGCTCTGTCCGTCCGTCCGTAACAACGTCCTGTCCGGGCTATAACTTTTTTGTCTTTTGAGATAGGCTTTTGATATTTTGCATGTAGATAGATCACTTCAAGACGATGGGTCATGAACAATGATTGGTGACTTTTGACCTTGACCTTTGTCTTCAAGGTCAGATTTTTACTTTTCTAGTGCCAAGTCGTGTCCTGGCTATACATATCTTTGTTGTATTTTGAGATAGGCTTTTGATATTTTACAAGTAGATAGATCACTTCAAGACGATGTGTCATGAACCATGATTGGTGACCTTGACCTTTGTCTTCAAGGTCAGATTTTTGCTTTTCTAATAACAAGTCGTGTGCAGTCTATATCTTTTTTGTCTTTTATGAAAGGCTTTTGATATTTTGTATGTAGATAGATCACTTCAAGACAATATGTCATGAACCATGATTGGTGAGCTTTTACCTTGACCTTTGTCTTCAAGGTCAGATTTTTGGATTTTATCATTACAAGTCATGTCCGGGCTATTACTGTTATGTCTTTTGAGGTAGGCTTTTGATATTTTGCATGTAGATAGATCATTTGAAGAAGATGTGTCATGAACCGTGATTGGTAACTTTTGACCTTGACCTTTGTCTTCAAGGTCAGATTATTGCTTTTGGGTATTACTTTCTGTTTATATCTTGATGATATGATTATGTCCATACTTGTGTTGTGTCCACACTTGTACTGTGTCCACACCTGTATTGTGTCCACACACACTTAAATTTGCACTTATATACAGGAGGGTCCATAGAGATGGCTGCCATCTATCCACTGTCTAGTTGGCATATGAACTTGCTGGTAAGGCATTAAAAAATATCCTATCTTAGCAACAATGACACCAGAGAGGACATTCTATTGCTTTGTTCGTCTATGAACAGGCCTGTAATGTGCATTGATTGTTTTCTATTTAGCAACAGTTATACCAGAGAGGAAAATTAATTGATTTGTAAGTCTTTTAAATGGGTTTTGTTACTTTTAGCAACAGTTGCACCAGAGAGGATAGTCGAATGATTTGCCAGCCTTTTTAAATGGATTTTGTTAATTCTATTTTTACAGTCTATTGATTTGTTAGTCTATTCCTAATGGATTTTAACAACAGTTACACCAGAGAGGACAGCCTACATTGATTTGTCAGTCTATTTTTATACCCCCGCTCCGAAGGAGAGGGGGGTATACTGTTTTACCCTTGTCCGTCTGTCTGTCCGTCCGTCCGTCTGTCCGTCTGTCCGTCCGTCCGTCCGTCTGGAACATCTTTCGTCAAGGATTTCTCAGCTTGTGTATGTAGTAATGATTTGATATTTGGTCTGAAGCTTAAGTATGATGAGTTGTACTGTGTCTCCCCTTTACAAATCCGTCACTCATCTACTTCCTGTTTGACAAAAACTTTGATTTTTCCCATTATAGCCATATACATGTATTGAAAATTTTCGTCGAGGATTTCTCAGCTTGTGTATGTAGTAATGATTTGATATTTGGTCTGAAGCTTAAGTATGATGAGTTGTACNAAATCCGTCACTCATCTACTTCCTGTTTGACAAAAACTTTGATTTTTCCCATTATAGCCATATATTGAAAATTTTCGTCGAGGATTTCTCAGCTTGAGTTGTACTGTGTCTCCCCTTTACAAATCCGTCACTCATCTACTTCCTGCTTGACGAAAACTTTGATTTTTCCCATTATAGCCATATATTGAAATTTTTCGTCGAGGATTTCTCAGCTTGTGTATGTAGTAATGATTTGATATTTGGTCTGAAGCTTAAGTATGATGAGGTGTACCGTGTCTCCCCTTTTCAAGCCTGTCACTTATCTACTTCCTGTTTGACTTCATCAATTTTTCCCATTATACCAGTATATTGAAAATTTTTGGTCCATACATGTTTTGTGTCCACACTTGAACTGTGTCCACACCTGTATTGTATCTGCACACACTTAAATTTGCACTTTCCATATTGATTCAGTGTTCAATGAGCGGGGGTATAACTGGCTGCCATTCGGCGACAGCTCTTGTTATTATTGGATTTTGTGTATTCTATTTTTAGCAACAGTTGCACCTTTGATTTCCCAGTCTATTTTAATGGATTTTGTGTATTCTATTTTTAGCAACAGTTACATCAGAGAGGACAGTCTTTTGATTTGTCAGTCTATTTTTAATGGATTTTGTGTATTCTTTTTTAGCAACAGTTACACCAGAGAGGACAGCCTATATTGATTTGTCAGTCTATTTTTAATGGATTTTGTGTACTCTGTTTTTAGCAACAGTTACACCAGAGAGGACAGTCTATAGATTTGTCAGTGTATGAACAGGCTTGTAATGCATTAAAAGATGATTATGAAGATGTTCGGACTGCAGCAATTAAATTGGTGTGGATAATAAGCCACATTTTCCCAGAAAGGTGACTACTGTTAAATTATTGTTATTGGTCTTCAAAGGGCGATATAAGTTTAATGGTAATACTTAAAAATTATTATACATTTATTAATACTTAACCATGTTATCAATGGAAAAATTAAAATTAAACAATATTTGAAAAGTGTAGAAAACAGGGTGAAATTAGCTCAATCTCTGAAACAGATGTGCATAGCTCTCATGCTATGTTGGATTTTCATCTCTGCCACACTGGTATCTCTATATTGGATTAACCTTTTTCACTTTAACATGTATATCCTTACATATTTTCAGTCATTGATTTGGTACTGAGCTATCTCATTACCAAGTTTATCCATAATAGCCCTTTGAAATTTAACCATCATTTTGAGTTGGAATATTTTTTTTCACATTTTGCCTTCAACTCTTCTCCTCTTTTAAACTACAAAATTAATATGGATCATTTTGAAACTCTGGATTGATTAACTTGGTATGACAAACTGCACTGATTACAGAGCAGGCCGGTGTGTCTGCGTACATGTACCTTTGACTAATTCATTGGGTTTACAAAATTTTAAAGTGGAAAACTTATATGCAAATAATCGCTTTGAGTGCTTGAGTATAACACTTTTGAATTTAAAGTTAAATTAAGCATAAGAAAATCGGTCTGTTCTATGTGATATGGGGTCCTGAACATAGCTTGACATGGTTTTTCGTAAACATTATATTGGCCGGTGTGTCCACACATGACCTAGAAAACCTAGTATAGGAATGTTTAAAAGAAAATTTTTACAAAACAAACCATGTGATAAAAGAAACTTATTATTTCATTGATATTTTGGCACAAATTTGTATTGAAATTACAAAATAACTGAAAAGGGGTAGGGTAATACAGATTAGCTGTTTTTAGCCTTTTGAAGTAAATTACGTATTATCCGCCAAAGTTTGTAATTTCTTTTCTTTTCCTGGAACATTAAAAGTTAAAGTTGTAAACTTATTGACACAATGTTTTGTGTTTGCCAAAAGTGACTGTAACATATAAAGGTCGATGGTGCGCAGAAACACGGGATGCGCAGACACCGGTTCTGACACTGTAACTGGTCTGAACAACCTGGTATGACAAACTGGACTGAACAACCTGGGATGACAAACTGGACTTATACTTGGGAACATGCCATAGAGATAAGTGCAGCCAGTCCAAGTTAGTTTTAACCTTAGCTTGACATTTGTTAATTAATCACATTTAAAATTATTTTTAGACTGAAGTAAGTTTTACTTGACATTATTTTAGGAATCACTTCTAGGAAAGTAAATAAAATGACTTGCTTTATACAAATGTATATCAGAGTGTTTATTGAAAACTGTACAGAATACTTATTGTGAAAATAATATTTATTTCAATATAGATCCTGTTCCTGGTTCTGTTGAAGAAATTTGTCTATATTGACATGATTGATGGTGTTTTATTTCAGTATGGTTCCTGTTCCAGATTCTGGGGAAGAAATTCGTCTCATTGATGATGGTTTTGCCAAGATTTGTAATATGATTAATGATATCTCAGTGAAAGTCAGAATTGAAGCTGCAACTTTACTGGTATGGTAATCATAGATATGGAAGAATTGCTAGCCAGATCAGTTTTTCTATGTGAGATAGTACAGTTGCTATTACAAAACAAACAGATATAATTCTTCAGAGCATTTTTGAATTTCTGTAATCCAAAGTTGCTGAAAAATATCCTTTGTTGGCATCAATATGACAGGGTATTTTAAATGATAAACAAACTCAGAACATTATTACCAGAATGAAATTTATAGATATATATAGAATAATTGTACCGTAATTTCTCGATTTTTTCGTCTGCCGAATTTTTCGTCACTTTCGGAATTTATTACCATAAATTGGAATGGTAAGTATTACAGGATTTATTGGAAGAGAAAAACAACAAAAGTTTGCCGAGTTGTTGATCAAATTGTTTATTTACTCGTGATGTATTTGTTTCTACAAAAAAAAAAGAATGTCAATAGAGCTGAATCCCTACAGCGTTGTATTTTCAGTTTTATCACTCAAGGTATCCTCTCTTGTGTATATTATTTTACATAAAACGATGTCTTGTCTGGTTTTCAGGAAGTGTATTAATAAATTCCATAAACATTCCTTGGACGAGTTCATTTTGTGTACACAAAAAGGGTGGGTTTCACTTTAACCTTTGAGGAAACATTGGTTATTTGTGTACATGTGATAATTATTACTTTTGTTCTAAAGTCCGTGTGTTTAAACAACAATATCAGAGTCCAATTCAACCCTAATTAAATGCAATTAATTGACAAACTTTCACTGGTAGCATGTGTTTACACACCGATATTGATCTTCTGTATGGTTTGACCCTGAGGTAAAGATTTGCATCGGAAGTGAGGGAAGGTAGGGGGTTGAAACTTTCTGTAATTGTCAAAAAACAAAACTTCAAGGATAATAAAATGATTGAGAAATCTGAATTTTGCAATCAGTTTCATCATGAATAATAATAAAAAGAAAGCTAATCCCATTTCTCTTCTTTCTTTCTTTTCTCTATTTTTTTTTTTAATTTTATTTCTTATTTAAATTATCTATCTACTATATTTTTTTTTCCTTGAGATATTCCTCTTCTATAATGTAATAAATAATTCCTAATTTAAAAATTCAGTTAACTTTTTCTCTCATCCATTATGAAAATAATCTTTAGTCCATCCGTGTATTTTTATGTCAAAATTTAAAGTAATTCCACTTACAGTACATCAATATAAATTAAAGATAAAAATAGCACGCTTTACCGGAAGTTAGTTTAGGCAGTACAAAACGTTGACAACTGTTATTAATCAATAAATGGCATGTATAATTACACAATAAGTCAATTAAAGAAAACAAGGGTATGCAAACAGGTGATAAGAGTTGTTAAAACAACATTACACATGTCAAGGTGAGAAATCATGCGTGCAATCAGTTGACCCAGATCTTCACCTGTTTGTTATGTAAACAGGTAAATTAGAACAAGACTCGTATTTGTCAAAAGTTTTATTTTAATTGTAAATTACAAAACAAAAACAAATAAAACAACAACAATAATAAAACATCAATTTCTTGTAAGACACCTACCTGCATGTATAAATATAAACA
>MJUU01005848.1:33321-55041 GCA_002080025.1 Modiolus philippinarum | reverse complement strand
TCAATTTTGCAAAAACTAAAAAAAGTACTTGTTTTTTACTGACGAAAAAAAAGGGTAATTACGGTAGTTTTGAAGGTCGAGTCAGAAAATATCACCCTATCGCGGCGAGTCCGATAGGACGAGCTGTGATACAAGTGATATTATCTGTTGAGACCTTCAAAACTACCATTATTGTTTTTTATCAGCAACCTCATAAGAGTCATGACGTCATATTCGTGACGTCATTACCTGATATTTTCTTTTATCAGGTCAGTACAGAGATACTGACAATATCAGTCAGGAAGATCAAGGAGAAAAATGTACATATTGCCGATAATAAATTTTACTACTTTGTCAAGTGAGATACAACATTTATTCAGTTGAAAGTAGTAAATTTTTAAGAGAATAAATGTTAGTAAATTTTGGCAGTTTGGGGGTTGGTAGGGGATGCTTGTGCTTTTTGACTTTAAAAAACTGTGAGGGGGCACTTATTGGAGTAGGGCTATAATTAGGTAAAATACAGTATTTTATTATTGTTAATGGAATGGTTGAATAGGTTTTAGCAAAAAATTTTAGTATTAAGTCAAAGAAAAGGCTGGATATCTTGAGGGATTTACCTTAAACTTTGGTTATGTTTTTTAAAAATTTGTACCATCACAGTTTTTATGTGTTATATTTTTGATACAGAAAAAGACTTTTATTTGGTTAAATAATAATATTATATATGATTTTTGCCTACTTTCATCAAAATAGAAACTGTCATCAATTTTATGTTTCAGGGTTCTTTACATTTAGTTAGTCCATCATTCTTGGAACAGACACTTGACAAGAAACTGATGTCTAATATGAGGGTAGGTCTCTTATGTAGTCTTATTTAAAATATACCACTCCATCAGTCCTTTCAGACTGTTACAGTTTTACTAGGACAGGCAAATGATTTTCTAGTTGTTGGACAAAATGTTCGGTTATATTATACAATATGTTCCATATTATTGCCATTATAAATATCAACTTAATGCTTTTTACTTGTCTAACTCAGCAGATATTTACTTGCATAATATTGTCTTTTTACATATGTTTATGTATGCTTTGTAGATCCATTTTCTTGCAGGACCATCACCACCACCAATTTTCTTTTGATATTGATGCAGCACACATATTGATTGTTAAAAAAATGTGAATATTAATTGAATGAGCAAATAAAATTCCTTTATTTATATAGACATTTGAAGATATTATGTCTGTAAAGTTGTAACTTGGAAGAGCAAATAAATGATTTAATTGTATGAGCAAAGAAAATTGCATATTTTTTATTTAAACAAACTGGTGTTGAAAATATATCTTTTTTATACCCCTGTAATTCAAAGATTTGGTGGGCATTTAGTTTTTGGTCTGTCTCTTTGTCTATTTTCAAAAACTTTAAACATTGCCTATTAGTATATCTTTTGAGATATATAAAGGGAGTCTCAATGGGGGGTCCCTTTCTCGAAATCCCGGCAATTTTTCTGCACATTCCTGTTTCCCAAGCGGGAAAATATTTCACAAAGAGGTAATCTTTTCCCGTTTTATGGACTCAATTTTCAGTAATTCCCGCTTCACGCTGGACATCCTTTCCTGTTTCATGTGCACTTTTTTGCCACAATCCCATTTCCCGCTTGCTTAAAAAGACAAATCCCGCTTCCTGCTTATACCCCATCGAGACCCACTATAAATATATTTTCACAGCAAAAGAAGAGTGCACATGAGAGAGCTAAAGATCACTATACCTCAGGGGAATGGTCATCAGGACAGAAATGGGCTGATGATGCACCAAAAGAAGAGGTAGATCCTGAATCTGTTAGTCTGATGGATATGGGAGCATGTGGTGCATTTGTACATGGAACTGAGGATGAATTTCTAGGTAAGACTTAAATTAGCATGATAGATGTGTTGTGGTAGAGGAAATTCTTTGGATGAATTTTGCTTATCTTAAATGATTATAGGGTACAAAATTTGTTGATATCTCAACTGTCAGACTAAAAACTTACTTCATACTTACTTAAAAAAAATCCCTATTAAACCTCATTCAGTCCTGTACATGGCTATGTAAAGTTGGATAGAAGTATTTGTCTCCAGAATTGGCAAATTCAGACTTACTAGAAAATATGAAGATAAAGCACCAACTTTTTAATTATTACACCAAAATAGAAAAGAAATGTAATACTTAAATTTTATGCTTATTTTTCAGAGGTACGGAATGCATCCCTAGACTCTTTGTGTGAGTTAGCAGCCCAGTCACCACAGTTTGCAGTGTTGTCACAAGATAGCATTATTGACATGTTTAATGATGAAATTGAAAGTGTGCGTCTGAATGCTATTAACAGTTTGAGGAAACTCAGCAATCACGTTACCTTACGTGAAGACCAGCTGGAAATAATACTGGGAGTTTTACAGGTAATGTTATGTCACAGTTTGATAACTACAACATTCAAAAATAACTAAATACCAAAGTGGTAATTTAGTTTCCACAGGTTGCCATTTCGACAACTTGCATCTCTTCTGTGCAGATCAAATCAAAACATTTAGAAAACCATAAACCCAAAGATGTAAATGCATATACAGGGGTGGTAATCACGTGACTCACGGCGGATACAGTAAACATTTTGACAGTGAAAATATGACCGCTTCAGCCTAAGTATTTGTACTTACTCCATTTTTAGGGAATTGTATTATATTCTCAGAAGTCTATGGAATATGGACTGCTTAGAAGTGTAAAAAAACATCTTTTTCCTCTCTGAATAATTTGTAATTATGCCAAACACTTCAACAAATGTACAAATCAAAGTAGGATACAGTCAACATTTTATTAGTTCTTTTTACAAATTTCAACTTTTTTCTCCATACAAACAGTATGGGTGATGGCAAATGATTAAATTTACTGACCCGAATGTTTTCTTACTCAAAACAACCAGAACTTACGAGTATATATAAAATATCATGAAATGATACAGACAAGACTTACTAAGAGTTCTGATATAGTCAACACGCAGTTTTTTAATTCTTAAATATTGTTTTTTTTGGGGGGGGGGATTTTTGGGGGTTTTTTTTGTTTGTTTTTTTTGTTTTGTTTTGTTTTTTTTCCAGAAAATGCTCTAGGGAATGTCAACTAACTTGTAAATTTTGTATATTTTATATAAAGACATAGTGTTATATGAATTTATGTGACTGAAGCAAGGAGACCAAAAGCCAGAAACACACTAATTCTGTAATTTTTATGTTATATTACACAGCTAGAAACGCTCTATAAGCGAAATTGAAAATTAACGAGCATAATTATCATTTTTTTATATTTAGGATAAATTAAAACATAATGTAATGAATTCCTGTGTTTGAAACAAGGGCTCACCTGGATCATAGGTTTCGTATATTCAATAGGCGATAGGATTCAGCTGACACATTTCTTCGGGAGACCATCTTAAACCTTTGTGGACAAGTTGGATTCGTGGTTTCAGAGACTATCTTTAACTACATTTTAATAGGGTCCAATTATTTTAAATATTCCCTGCTTGTGGCCATCTTTGATTTAATGCGGATAAGCCGGGACAAATGTTAAAGTGGACAAAGATAGATTCCATAAAGTCTTGGGATTTCAGAGGTGAATGTTCTTGAATGCTTTCACAAAGGTTCCAATCTTAAACTATGTTAAGCTTGCAGTAATCTGCCATCTAGGGTGACGCTAAAATGTACATGTACCAGACACAATTTAAAAGGGTTGAAAGCAACAAAGTACAACTGTCAAGAAGATTAATTATCTAGTTGGCTGATCAGTTTCAGGGGAGAAGTTCTTTGCATTAGTTTTTCATAGGTACAGTCATGGTAAATACATCCCTGCTGATGTACATTATGTGTTGTACATATGTACTCGGACTTGTCAGGCAGTAAAAGGGAACAACACAAGGGATATTGTCACCAATTTTAGTTATTTTGTTTCCACTGTCTTAATTTGGGTACGAACTTCCTGTAAACATTTTCAAAGAATAACACCCAGGAACTGTTTTAAATGATTTTTTTCAAACGACTGGAGTTTCAGAGGAGATCGATAAAATGAAAAGTTAATGACGTTTGGACAGATAGACAACGGATGCCAAATGATGGTAAAAGCTCAGACTCCCTGCAACAGCACACTGAGGTTGAAAGAAACACAAGTTATATTGATAAGAACTGCATTTACTCAGAAAAAAAACATTGAGAAGACATTTGGTACAAACATTACGGGTAACAATACTTCGCGCATGTTTTTCATTTTAGGTTACCTGTCCAAATGGTCAGTGTGATCTATTGTGAAATCATCACACATCGGCTATTGCCCATTATAATCAAAGAATCATCTTAAACCTGGAACATAATTTTACAAAGAACTTTATAAGAAACATGTTTTATTTTATCTGCGGCGCTAACAAAATATGTAACAGGGTACGGCAACCTTTCAAAAGCGTCCACTAGCTTGGCGTGTACCAAACGCATTTACAATGGCCTTTTAACATACATCGAACGTCTGCATAGCGTGGAAGACTATTATGACGATCTTTCGTCAGTTTAGTTTCAGTTCTTCATCCCATGTCATTTTTGAAGGTATAAATCGATGAAAAGCCCAACGAAAAAGGTGGAAAGAATTGCAGGAATGGTACGACTCAAATAAATTTTAAAAAAGTTAATTTCAAATCAATCAAGTCAGTTTGTTGTTGAAAAAATAAGCGATGTACATTGCTTTGGAATATTCACATGTTCTTTTATCACTCCTTTTTAAATAAAACATTGGCAAATGCAGTGCTCGCTAGTTACAAGGATGCTTATGAGAAACTATTACATATCGCACACAACTTTTGATAACGTACTTCTGGCGTTCGTCTAACGTGTGCATAATACATCAACACCATGTTGGTGAACGTTACAAATTTTGAGCATGTTCAAAATTTTCCGACACACTCAACGTTCAATACGCTTTTAAATTCGTAAAATGTTAAGGACGTGCCCCTAACTTATACAACGCACGCCACCTTGTACGGAAATATTTTCACAAGTATGCACACGCTGGCGCTATGCTTTATAGATTGACAGAATAATGTTTTGTTGCTCAATTTCACTATTACCGCGGTTTGTTTTTCTGGACTAGAAGAGCGTTTTCTTAAATATACAACAAATTAATGAAGGAAAGATAATGGGAAACACTTACAATGGCCGTATTAAATATACAAGAAATTAATAAAGGAAAGTTAACAGGTAACACTTACAATGGCCGAAAATTACAATCACTTGCCACAATCCACCAGGGAACTGCACAAGAAGAACAATAAAATGACAAAAGACAAACTTAGACAACGTTAGGAACTGGGGATATTCGGACTTGGTACCAGCACTAGCAACAGCTAGCGGTAGGATCAAACCGGTTTATGGGTACCCAAACAACACCAGAATTAAGGAAACATTGTGTTGACTATATCCGGGTTATAATTTAGTGTTGACTGTATCATTTCATGATATTCTATAAATACTCGTAAGTTCTGGTAGTTTTGTAAAAGAAAACATTAAGGTAAGAAAATTCACTCATTTACCATCAATTTAAAGCAAAGCCCATACTGATTGTATGGAGAAAAAAGCCGAAATTCGTAAAAAGAACTAATACAATGTAAATGTTGACTGTATCCTACTTTGATTTGTACATTTGTTGAAGTGTATGGCATAGTTACAAAATATCCAGAGACGAAAAAGATGTTTTCTTACACTTCTAAGCAGTCCGTATTCCGTAGACTTGTAAGAGTTTAATACAATTCCCTTAAAAGAGAGTAAAGTACAAAAACTAAGGCTGAAACGGTCATATTTTCACTGTCAAAATGTTTACTGTATCCGACATTGGTCACGTGAATGCCACCCCTGATATAGAGAACTAGGAATAAAAAGATCTAAGTTGAAAGTCAGAAGAGGTTTGCATGAGTGAGATACTCCTTATTATACCCCCCGAAAACAAAGTTTGGGGGGGTATATAGGAATTTCCTTGTCTGTCTGTCCGTCCGTCCGTCTGTCTGTCCGTCCGTCCGTCCGTCCGTCCGTCCGTCCGTCTGTCTGTCTGTCCGTCCGTCTGTCCGTCTGTCCACACTTCTCGTAAGCGCAACTCCTCTTAAACCGTTTGAAGGATCTTGATGAAACTTTACACTAAGGAAGGGCACTATATGGAAATGTGCATGAAGGAATATAATTATTGTCAGAAACCAGGAAGGGGAGATAATTCGACTTTGACTTTTTCGTTGATTCTCTATGTATGAGTTACCTCTTAAGCGCAACTCCTCTTAAACTACTTGAAGGATTTTAATGAAACTTTACACAAAGGAAGGACACTATTTGGAGATGTGCATGAAGGAATATAATTATTGTCCGAAACCAGGAAGGGGAGATAATTTGACTTTGACTTTTCATTGATTCCCTATGTATTTGTTCTTTATGGGTTACCTTGTAAGCGCAACTCCTCTTAAAACACGAAAAGGATTTTGATGAAACTTTACACAAAGGAAGGACACTATGTGGAGATGTGTATGAAGATTATAATTATTTTCCGAAACCAGGAAGGGGAGATAATTTGACTTTGACTTTTCGTTGACTCCCCATGTATGGATTACCTCGTAAGCGCAACTCCTCTTAAATAACTTGAATGATTTTGATGAAACTTTACACAAAGGAAGAACACTATGTAGATGTGCATGAAGGAATATGATTATAGTTTGAAAGCAGGAAGGGGAGATAATTCGACTTTGACTTTTGTTGATTTCTCCTGCAATTATCTTTTTTTTTCCTATAGAAAATTTTAAGCATAGATATTGTGAAATCAAACTGTTGGAGAGACACACTTTTTTCATTGTTATCCTCTTGAAAAGTGTTTTCAAAGTGTTGTAATGAAATTTCTCTAATGCTTATGATTTTTTTAAATCTGAAATCTCAAATGGCTAAAAAATATACTGTCTCAGATTAGAGAAATGTTGTGTTATGTATATCATTATATTTTTCCAGGATTTCTCCAGTTCTACTAGAGATGCAGTAAGAGATATGTTGTGTGATGTTAAAGTCTCCACAAAGGAGAGTTTGAATGCTTGCATTATAGGATTACTGGATAATCTGAGGAGATATCCACAGGATAAAAGATCTATATGGAAGTATGTATAATTTTTGTCTCGCCGGCGACAGCGAGACATAGGCGTGCAAAGTATGACAACGTCGACAGCAACGGCGTTAACTTTTACTAAATACAGGATATTTTGAAAACCCTTTGATGTAGGAACATCATATTTTGTCCAGTGGTAGAACTGATCAAGTGCTTCGACGTGACATTAAATTATGTGACCCAGACCTCAATTGCAAGGTCAAGTGACCATGTTAAGTTTCTCTGCTTTAGTCCATTTCTATAAGTGGAAGGTTGATAATATTTGGTATGTAGGTTGGTCTTAGGTAGTCAGTCTGGCAGTTAACTTTTGTCCTTGACCTCAATTTTATGGTTGAGTGGCCACGTTAATTTTTTCTGCTTAAGTCCATTTCTCAATAACTAGAAGTGGTAGGTTGATAATATTTGATATGTAGGTTGGTCTTGGGTAGTACATGTCAGTCTGGCAGGTAACTTTTGTCCTTGACCTCAATTTTACGGTTGAGTGGCCACGTTAAGTTTTTCTGCTTAAGTCCATTTCTCAATAACTAGAAGGGTTAGGTTGATAAAATTTGATATGTAGGTTGGTCTTGGGTAGTACATGTCAGTCTGGCAGGTAACTTTTGTCCTTGAACCCAATTTCACGGTTGAGTGGCCATGTTAAGTTTCTCTGCTTAAGTCCATTTCTCAATAACTCCAAGTGGTAGGTTGATAATATTTGGTATGTAGGTGTTGTTGGGTAGTACATGTCAGTCTGGCAGGTAACTTTTGTCCTTGACCTCAATTTTATGGTTGAGTGGCCACGTTAAGTTTTTCTGTTTAAGTTCATTTCTCAATAACTAGAAGGGGTAGGTTGATAATATTTGGTATGTAGGTTGGTCTTTGGTAGTACATGTCAGTCTTACAGGGAACTTTTGTCCTTGACCTCAATTTTACGGTTGAGTGGCCACGTTTATTTTTTCTGCTTAAGTTCATTTCTCAATAACTACAAGTTTTAGGTTGATAATATTTGGAATGTAGGTTCGTCTTGGGTAGTACATGTCAGTCTGGCAGGTAACTTTTGTCCTTGACCTCAATTTCATGGTCTAGTGAACATGTTAGTTTCTCATTATCTGTTAGTGGTAGGTCAATGATATTTTGTATGTTGGTTGGTCTTGGACAGTGCTTGACAGTCTGCCATATGACTTATGCATGTGACCTTAATTTCACAGTCTACTGAGCATGTTCAATTTTCTGATAAGTTCATTTAGATTTCACATCAATTTAGAGGTCAAGCAGGGACGTGTGAGACATCTTTTAGGGTCCTCACTTGTTTATACTTTATATGAAAAAAAAATAGAATGATTCTTTTTGTCTCGCCTGAAGGCGAGACATAGCGACAGTAGATTCCTCTGTCATCGGCAGCGGTGGCTGCATCCACATTTGGTAAAGCCAAATGTTAAACTTTTTTTAACTTTAATAACTTTCTGAAATCTTGCTCAATATCAATGAAATTTTGACATAATATTCAGTACAACTTCATTATTGAATTCCAAGCTTATTTTAGAAAAAAAAAATGATCCCAATTTTTCCCTATTTTGCCATTCATTGGACTTAGTTTTTTCAATCAAATTTTTTTGTTTGTACAATAACTCAGCACCTACATGCCATAGACAGATGATGATTAGTAAGTGGTTACATCTTTTAAAGTAACTAACATCCTTACCAGAAGAATGTCACCTTGACCAATATTTTCTGCATTAATGAATTTGGCTACATTTTCACTTTTGGTACATATATCAACAAGTTAAACAAAACTGGAACTTTGAAAATTTTAGTTTGATATATAATTGTTGCATAAAGTCTTTAGATAAGCAATAAACTTTCAGAGTTCTATTCCTGTTCCAACTTTGGTAAATTTCCTGAAAAAGTCCAAGACTAACAATTTTTAAAAATTTTTGCATACATTCAAATACTCTAGCCATTTTTTTTTTTTCCATATCAGACATAGAATAAAAATAATGGTTCCAAATTCTGTAAATATCCCATAACTCTCAAAGACGAGCAATTTTTAGGAATTCTTGTTAGTAACCATGCTTTTTCGATGAATTTTAGACAAAACAATTTTTTTCAAAGGTTAGATTTAAAAAAAATTAATTCCAAAAAACTTGGTAAATTTCCTAAAACTCTCATAGACAAGCAACTTTTGGGAATTCTTGTTAGCAATTGTGCTTTTTGGTGGAATTTTAGTAAAAAAATATTTTTAATGGTGAGGTTTTAAAAATTTTTTATTCCAATTTTGATAAATTTCCTGATACTCTCAAAGACCAGTTATTTCTTAGAAGTTTTAGCAACCACATCTTAATAGAAGAGATGCCAACCCCTCCAATTTCGGCAGAGTTACCCAGATTTTTTTGCCAAATTTCTGCTCTCTAATCTTTTAATGAAAAACTTTGATTTTTTTTTTCATTCCAGAATTTTTTCATTGTCAGGACAGTAATTCGCGGATTTTTATAATATTGATCACTCCCAGGCTTGAAAATCCTGTTTGAAAAAGCGTTTGTCTGATATCAGATTGATAAAAATGGCCGATCTTCACATATACGTGATGACCGGATACGAAAACCTAAAAGTTTCTGAATCCCCAAAGCTTCTGGGTGCCTTGAGCGGTCCACGACCCCTGACCGTGAGAAGACCCTGCTTCTTGGGGTCAGTACTCTTATTTTTACTTCAGATTGGGTTTGCATCTCTTTGTAATATAGGGCAATTACAGTGACAGCTGAGTGAGCAGGCCAGACACTAGACACGAAACCTTTACAAATTATTTGAGACATGTTGTCTATTCACTATGATAAAAATCATAGCATTAGGAAAACTATAATTAATAAAGTTCTTACAACCCAAAGAAATAAAAAAAAAAACTAAAACAGTAATTTAAAATCTGTGAAAGGGGGGTCTGCAAGAGTTAGATGCTCTTTAATGTATGGATTATTGACAGTTTCACAATAACTGCATTCCTGCCATTTTGAGTGAAAATAAAAACAGTTCCTGCAAAAATGACATTGTTGGATAATTTAAAATCAATAGGTTCCATTTATGAAGACAGGGCATTTTACCCACTCAAAGGCATATGAGCAAATGCACAAAATCTAGGGCCGCAGTTATCTTGCAGTTATCTATTACTGTTAATTTCATAAATGTGGTTAGTAATCCTATTGCTGAGAGAATTGATCAATAGGTTGGTATCTTTGCCTAAAATGTTTACAAAAGACATTTAAATTTAAACATTCCTCAATAGGTCATTGATTTTATTTATAGGTCAGGCATTTAAATCACTTTGGATGAAGCATGGTGTTCAGCCAACCTGAACAAATATACTCACTTTAGGAATTACTGTAAAGTACATCTCAACTTTTACCTAGGTTTTGAAATATCAAGGATTAAGAGGATGGATAAAATCTAATTATAGTACTAGTGGTTTAAACCGTACACCTGGTTTATTTTTGAAAAATGCATGTTTATCCTCAATTGGCCTTTCCAATATAAAAAACAAGTTTGGGTGAACTTGACTTGTTTCTTGTTGAAATTTACATCAGGTAAACTGGTCCATATCCAGGACAAATACAAAGAATGGGTATGTGAACTTTCTTCCTTGAAGGTCAAACTTGTTGAGGAACCTTTAGTGTACATTCAGTAATAGGAAAATTGTTGTAAATCAAATTCTTCTTGCAAATAATGTTACTATTTACACTCTCATTATTTATTTTCTGTTGCCCAAATGTTTATTTATGTTTAGGCTGGCTGAACACCTTTCTTAATCAAAAGAGATTTTAAATGTCTGACCTATAAATAAAATCAATGACCTATTGAGGAATATTTAAACCTCTTTTGTAAACATTTTAGGCAAACACATCTACCTTTTGATTGAATGTAACAACAATTGATTGACAGACCAGTATTGTGAAAGTAATTGTAATGTTGCAGCTATTATCAATTATCAAAATTATAATATTTTTGAGGTTATGGTAACATCTGAGACTAACTATCAACTCCACAGCAACTGGATCTGAATATGAAATTTGCTGCAATAATGCCATGCAAATTAAAAACAAACATGTGATAAAGATAAGAACAACTGTTTTCATCTTAATTTGACTTTGACTTATTTGGCATGATCTAAAATTCATTGAATATATACATGTACCAGTACTTATTTTTCAGATGTATGAAGTATTTAGGAAAGAAACATCCACATCTGACGTTACCACTGGTACCTATTCTACTGTGCCTTCATCCTTACTTTGATACACCAGAACCAGATATGGATGATCCTGCATGTATCCTTCAGTAAAATCACAAGGTTGTCAGTATTGAAATAGTCCTTCTTTTCAACTGAAATGTAGCATGTGAACACAGAATGGTATACAGTGGAACTCCTGAAAACCGGCCCCTCTTAAAACCGGATTCCTCTATAAACCGAACGATATGTTTCGGTCCGGAATTTTTACATATATAAATAAGTAAAAAATTCCTCTGAAAACCGGCCCCCTGAATTCCGAATTCCGGCCATATAGATCAGTCCCAAACGTATATTTTCTTCTTAAATTGAACTCTGAAAACCGGACGACTTTTTCTGCGGACAATGAAATCGACCAAGTTTATTAAATTTGTCAGAAATCTCTTGCCATCTTGATTGATAAATAACTGTATTTGAACAGATTACCGACAATATTGATTGAAATTTACAAAAACGTAGGGAAATATACTAAAATAGTTAAGTCACAGCCTAAACTGACCTTAAATATCATATATAACATGTCCGGTATTAGAGTTCGGAATTTGAAGACCGGATTTCGGAACCTCCGAAAAACCGGAACCTTGAAAACAGGCTGATTTCTTTGGTCCCGACGGAGGCTGGTATTCGGAGGTTCCACTGTATAAAGAATAAATACATCCCTACTCTCATTACATGTATATACATTTTATGATAAGTTGACAACTACTTCTCTACCCCTCTCTCCAGTATTTCAAATTACAATCATATTTCATATATACATATTTGATGTAAACCAATCTTTAACACACAACAGATATAAGTGTTTTACTGATGGTATTTAATGCAGCATTTAGTTGTCCAACCATGATGACGATGTTTGAAGATTATACTTGGCAACATTATACATATCTACGGGAAAGTTTACCAGATTTGGTACCAGTACTCAAAGTAAGTTAAAACTTTATTTTACAGTTAAATTCACAGATAAATTGTATCATGTGCATACCATAGGTACTAAATGGATTTCTGTTACCAAGATATGACTGAATGTTTACAGTCTTATTATACCTCCGCTCCGTCATTCCGTCATTCCGTCCGTCACAACTTTCATCAAGCTTTTTCTCTGCAATGGATAATAATACAAACTTGAAATTTTGTCAGAAGCTTTATATAGTTATACCATAATATGGGATGCATTTTCAGACCTTTGGGATTACTACTTCCTGTTTACCGACTTAGTCAATTTTTCAAAATTCCATCCGTCCGTCTGTCCGTCACAACTTTTGTCAGGCTTTTCTCTGCAATGGTAAATGATACAAGCTTGAAATTTCGTCAGAAGCTTTTTATAGTCGTGCCATATTGTGGGATGCATTTTCAGACCTGTGAGGTTACTACTTCCTGTTTATCAACTTAGTCAATTTTTCAAAATTCTGTCCATCCGTCACAACTTTCGTCAAGCTTTTCTCTGCAATGGTAAATGATACAAACTTGAAATTTTGTCAGAAGCTTTGTATAGTCATGTCATATTGTAGGATGCATTTTCAGACCTGTTGGGATACTACTTCCTGTTTACAGACTTAGTCAATTTTTCAAAATTCTGTCCGTCCGTCACAACTTTTGTCAAGCTTTTCTCTGCAATGGTAAATGATTCAAACTTGAAATTTTGTCAGAAGCTTTGTTTAGTTGTTCCATCTCGTGGGATACATTTTGAGATCCCTCGGGGTATTACTTCCTGTATAACAACTTAGTCAATTTTTCAACATTCCGTCCGTCCGTCCGTCTGTCACAACTTTCGTCAAGCTTTTCTCTTCACTGGTAAATGATGCAAACATGAAATTTTGTCAGAAGCTTTGTATAGTCATGCCATATTGTGAGATGCATTTTCAAATTTGTCAGGATAATACTTCCTGTTTATCAACATAGTCAATTTTTATATGACCGCAAAAATTTTTGCGGTCATATATTGGTATGGTGCTGTCGTCGTCGTCGTCGTCGTTGTTGTCGTCTGTAGACACTTTAGTTTTTGGTCAATAACTTGAGTTCCAGATGATCAATCCTTATGAAATTTTAACATAATGTTCTTTGGTACAAAAGGAAGGCTTGGCTTAGTTTTGGTCATTGTGGCCCCACCCATTTTTAAAAAAGGGGCCAAAAAGGGTTAAATTGGGTGTTTTCTCATGTTTGTCTGTAGAATCTTTATTATTAATCGGATTTTGATGGGGTTTCTTTCAGTGTGCTCCTGAGGTAATTTCCAATCGAGAGTAAGCCAACGGATTTCACGTAGCATGTACCGCTCACGAGATAAATGGGGCCCAACAGGGGCAAATCTCCAAAAAAATGAATTTTTTATTTAAGTCCGATTTTGATGCAGTTTTTTTTAATGGATGCCTTGTGAAAAATTAATTTGGCGCTCAACTATTAGATTTTTGATAACTTGTTTCCTATCCCAGCTATGAGGAGCAGAACGGGGCCAAAATTGCGAATTTGCAGATTATGTAGAATTTTTATTTTTCATCGGATTTCAATGGGATTTTTTTCTTTGGATTCCTCTTGATCTAAGCTTTCAGCAATATGTCAACGGATTTGGTGTAGTTCTTACCGTTTCCGAGCTTCAAGGGGTCAAAGGGGCCAACATTGGAATTTTTCTAAATATGTCAAATCTTTATTTTTCATCGGATTTCGATGGGATTTTTTTCTTTGGATTCCTATTAATCTAAGCTGTCAGAGGTATGCAACAAATTTGGCGTGGCTCTTTCTGTTTCCGAGCTACAAGGGGTCAAAGGGGCCAAAATTGCAATTTTTCTAAATATGTCATAACTTTATTTTTCATCAGATTTTGATGGAATTTTTTTCTTTGAATTTCTATAGATGTAAAGTTTTAGTTGATAGTACATATTTTGCATAGCTCTTATGTTTTTTTCATCAGTAAGTAATCAAAAGGGTTGAATTTTTCCCTATTTTGTTCCTAGCTAATAACTGTGTCANGCTTCTTTTTGTGTCCATCTAATTATTGTTTCAAGCTCTTTACTGTGTCCACATTCACTTTAAACTTAACTTTTGTTGAAATTTCAGTGGTCGACATGCTGCGGTCGTATCATGCTGCGCTCGGCGTAGCCTTTTATTATTATTCTTTCTGACCTACACAACTATTGTCAAGCTTTTCTCTGCAATGAGTAAAGATACAAACTTGAAATTTCGTCAGAAGCTTTGTATAGGCCTGTCATATTGTGGGATGCATTTTAAGACTTGTGGGGAACTACATTTTGTTTATCGCTTAAAGTTGAGAGCGGGGGTATTGCTAGTGAGCATTGGCTCACAGATCCCTTGTTTTCACTGGTTTCAGAAACAGTTTGGGATCCCTCTGTAGTATGGCCTGGTAATGCCACTAGCTTTATTCAGCAGACAACACAACATGTTGAGTTTGTTTACAGTCTTATTTCATTGATTTCAGAAACAATGTGGAGATCCAGACACACCATCTGTAGTATCTTCTGGTAATGCCTCTAGCTTTATTCAGCAGATGACACAACAAGTGGAGAATATCTGTTCAATGGAAAACACAACAGCACAACAAATGTTACAAGTCATTGTTAAGTGAGTACTACATGCATTACTTTAAACCATCTTGACAACAATCCATTAATTTTCCTACTCATTGAAAATTTCAGGATTATTGAATAGGTTCATCATAATGTTTGTAATTTGTGTATGCCGTTGGTTCTGAACTGTGGCTGTCAGATAGCTTGATGTGATCTGGAGCCCAAAGGGAACCAACTGCCCTGCTATGAACTGATTTCAACCTTTTATTAAGCTAAGTTTTTACAATGGCTAACACAGAGAAAAAAACATTTAGCCCAGTCATTTGATTTCAGTTTCTACTACAATGACAATTTTCTTACTCTTAACATTCCAAAATTTAAGGAATATTTATAATTTGACTTTGACTTTCGTTGATTTCTCCTGAAATTATCTTTTTTTTTCCCAAGAAAAAATTTTAAGCATAGATATTGTGAAGTCCAACTTTTGGAGAGACACACTTTTTTCAATGTAATCCTCTTGAAAAGTTGTTTTCAAAGCATTGTAATGAAATATCTCTAATGCTTATGATTTTTGTGTAAAATGTCAAATAGGCCAAAAAAGGTGAATTTCATATTTGTCTGATTTAGACAGAGTATTTTCATTGGAATCCTTGTGAAAAGTTCTTCTTGAAGATTAAATCATTGTGTCCATACTTGTATTGTGTCCACACGTGTACTGTGTCCACACCTGTATTTTGTCCACACCGACTTAAATTTGCATTTACCATATCATTCCAGGGTTCAATGAGCGGGGGTATATTTGGCTGCCATTTGGTGAAACCTCCGAGCTAGGGTAGGTGCCTTGAAACCTTGACACGTGGGGGGATTCGAACCCACAGTGGTGTCGACCATTTTGGGTATTCATTCTGGCAGTGTATTCCTCTCTTTTGGACAAAATCCACCAGTGTAAAATATACACAACACCTAATTAACTAATCACAATGAATTATTGCCAGTGACAGAATAAACAGCAAGGTAGAAATACAATAGGATGTTTGTATACCTGGAAATTCAGCACGCCTGAAAGAAAGTATGCTTACAGCTTCACATTAAAGAGACCACTGAAATATATACAATTCAGCTTTGTTTTGTAGTATTTTGTTGTACTTAAACAAAGCTGGATGTTTGAAATATGCTTTATGACAAATATTATGATGTAACTTCAATATGGTGAACTTTCCCTTTCTAAGCAACAATTTACCTACCTCTCCAGTTTATGAAAAGTACATTTTACAGTAAATTCTTCCATGTGGAGCATGTAGTTCATACAGCAAAATACTCTTCCAAAAGGTGCTGGGTCAGGGGTATGTTAATCCTTTGTTACATTTGTCCTTAAAAAATCCTCTGGCCATTACCATGACATCATTGAAAGATATCATGTTATGTTGTTGTTCAAATGAAAATAGAAATTTCTTAGCTAGATTTTGCATTAATTTTATATTTTTCAGAGATTTACACAAAATATCAGAATTAGACAACAGTAATTCAGCATCAGCAGAATGTATAGGACATTTTCTACAGAGCCAGTTACTGTTGACACAGGTCAGTATTAAACAATACAGAAACTATAGTTTATAAAGTGGATTGATTAAATGATAGTCTTTGGTT
Source organism: Modiolus philippinarum (assembly GCA_002080025.1). Lineage (NCBI taxonomy): Eukaryota > Metazoa > Mollusca > Bivalvia > Mytilida > Modiolidae > Modiolus > Modiolus philippinarum. The sequence goes on along the minus strand of MJUU01005848.1, from coordinate 38,456 downwards.
CTGGAAATTTAACTAACATTTGATTGTATTATTTTTGTTATACAGGTTTTTCTATTTAAAAAAAAATATTAATAAATTGACTCCTTCCTTTTACTTAAATGATTGGATTTTCTATTTGTATTAGCATGCATCATAATTTTATTGTTCTCCCTGACAATAATCATGGCTGCTTTATCTTTTATTTTAGATTTAGTAATTGAAATAAATCAATTTCATTAGTTTTATTGATTGTTTCAGTTGATGAACAAACAGAGGGCAGCCAGTAGCAGTATTTTAGATGGACATACTATGTCTACGGTTGAAAAGGTGAACATTTAATTTATAAAGATTTGAATTAATGTTTCTTTGTCTCAGGTAAAATTGAACCAAGAGAATTTTATACCACCATCACAAGTTAGGATTATAAGCATTCACATTCAAAAGATTTCCAAATTATCACAAATATTATCTCAACATACAGTTATATCTCATTTTTTTCATGTGTGACTTTTCAAAATCTTGTTTCACTGAGTTCCGATTTTTTTTATATTTTTGAATGTCTGTTCAATGAAATTTATATTTTTGAATATCTGTTCAATGAAATTACATGTAAATTCAGTGAAATGCCACATGTAAATAAAATATGCGAAAAATTACGTTACCATTAATTAATTCTTTGGTTTTGAAATGGGTCAGCGTCATGTTACCAAGAATTTTTTTAAATAAGATATATTTTTATTTGCAGATTTTAGAACTGACTAAGAGATGTCAACATGTATACATGGGATTAGGGATGTCAGAAATCTGTTTAATTAGACAAACAGAACTGAAGGCCGTAACACTGAAGATTTTAACCCAGTTTAAGTCAGATTTAACAGAACAGAATCAGCTGGATATAAGACAGAGTTACATTAAACTTATCAAAGATCTCAAGAGGTATTTTTTACTAATTCTATGATACATGTATTTGGTACTATTGCTCAGTTTTAAATTTCATGCTGTTTGATATATCAAAACCTAACAGAACTGGGGGGTATTAAGTCTAAATACACACGTATCTTACATTAATTTGTATTTTCTAATTTTGTTCTGTTAAAGTAAAAGTAATTTGAAGATTTGAGATCTAGAAGATATTCTTCATAAGACAATTATTTTAACAATACAATAGATATTTGTAATTTATAGTAATGTCCACCTTCCCGCAACAGAGTATTTTGTCAATTTTTTGTCAATTTTTTTTAAGCTCTCAACTTACTATCAAAAAACACCTATAGCCATGCAGATTAATGTTATGCCTAGGCCTGTTGGTAATTTGGGTATCTCTTTCAGGGAAATATTTTTTATTTAATCAGTTCTGTTCCAGAAGTAACTTGTCTGTTTCTCATCCCTTTCCCTGAATGGACTGTGAAAATACTATTGTTTGTGGGGTTCCAATTTTAGTGGATTTGGTGGTTTGCTAAAACCACAAAATTAAATGAAATACATTCATCCTACGAGATTAAATGCAAATAATTCGAAACCACAAATTTAAGAATTATCTATGAAAACCACAAAAATTGATGTCCACAAATAAAAGTACTTCCACAGTAATATAGATTTGATGGTTTTATTGAATTTTAAGGTGATGATTGACACATGTTTTCAAATATTATTAGATTTATAATAATGTGTATTTGTTTCAGTTACCTAGGAACCAGTCAGTGTCATCCAGATGCTTTTTCAGCCTACATGTTTTCTGTGATAGATGACCTTGACAGTAATGGTCTCCCAGGATTCATCACTAGTCTGCAACATGCTGTGTCAATGATAAAACCATCCGCATTCCCAATAGGAAATAAAATAAGAAAAATATCAGCAACAATAAACGAGCCTACTGGACCAACAGATAAGCCAATAAAATTTACTGCAGGACTGACCTTGGGAATTCCTGTGGATATAATGCTAGAAAATGTGCAGTCTACTAGAAATATCAAAATAAAAGTAAGTTTGTAATGATTTTAAGTATCAATGTGTTGTGGTAAGAATAACTAAACAGACAAAACATGTAGTATGTAAATTTTTTAATGAATACCAAAGCAACAACCTAAAATTATAGATCCAAAATACATATATATGGCAATATTAGGAATATATACAGACAGAGATCGTAAATAACAAAGACAAAACAAGCGGTACATAATACAAACACCATAAAAATAATAAACCTCTAAAATACCGGAGTGTCATCAGGTACTCCGGATGGGTAAGCATGACCTGCTTCATATGTTACACCCATCACACTGTAAGTGAAAATTCTGGTGTAATGTAAAATTTGGTATGGCAGAATGGTAACCAAATATGGTACTTTTGTGTGTTGTGATAATAATAACTACACTGTGAGAGAGACTCGTAGATTTATAAAGTACAATGACTTTATTCCACACTTTGCATGAATTTGGAAAAGATGAATGAATATTGAAATACTTTTTAATCAAACTGTAGTTCGTGAATACTTAAGCTTGCTTTCATGTAGTAACTATAGATCATTTTTAGTATTCTCCATGCTTCTTGTATCACCTCTCACAACTGGAATGTTAGGTTAAATTACCTTAATTTTTACTTTTATCTTATAAAATACATGTATAAAATATAGTTTCTACAATAATAAACTAAATAATCATGAAATTTCTCGCATTAATTTGTTTTTAAGCATTTGAAAAATTTATTTAATGAGAAGTGAGTTGCATTGATGTTGTTGAAACTCTTTATCTAATGATGTAATGTAAATCATTAAAGATCTTACTGTGAAGAAATTCAGTGGGAGATTTCACAAGACTTGATCTCTTACAAGTTAGAAGAACAAATGTTTCCATGTAAGTCAGGAAATATGACAAGTAGATAGAAAAGAAAATAGACATAATCTGACAAGATACAAGGTAGCTGATCATCATTCTAAATAAGGTCTATAAAAAGTATCATTTAGTTTTAAAACTTCTGGTTATAGATATGGTACCTGTAAGTTACTTTTGAACAATAATATATGATGTTTTAAACAAGAAATTGAATGTCATAACCCTCAGGTGACATGTTTTGGCAGGAAATTCTTTGAATTGCAACTGTTATTGTGAATATGTGGTGTCACATGACCAGACTTACAGACCCTAAAGGTGCCGGTAAAAATGAAATAATAGTTCTTTAGATTTTTGTTTTGGAATTGTAGATTTGTGGTACTGATGAAGAGATACATTGTTCTTCAATTTTGTAATTGTTTAACATACTAAACAGTTCTTGCCATAATATAGCTGAAATATTGCTTAAGTTACGTATCAATCATCAATCAATCAATCCTCCAATTTTGATATTCAAATATTTGAAATATTGAATATTACAAATATTAAATACATGTAAGAATTGTTTCTGTTTATAGATAAGATATGCAGATCAACAAGTACATTTATTTACCCCACGACCCAGTGATTTCCAGAAATTAGGACCCTTACGGCACAGACTTGTTACCAATGTTTTATTGTCCCACTCATTATGGACAGGTAACTATATAATATTAACATCATGTAGATATGAATATATTTAACTATTTTTTATTGACTTATATTATTAATTGATATCGTTTGAGAAATTTAATTGGCGGAGAAGTGGTCACATGACTCCCTGTATAAAGTGATATTGCATGGCTATATCACACGTTACTAAATATAGACCAAAATAATCTTTCATATCAGTAACTAATATAGAAGTATTCTATAATCAAATGAAATGAAATTTTACTTAAATAAAGTAAAATCTTTTTCTTTTGTGTGAAATTTATAGGATTTAAAGATCAAACTCAATTATATATCCTTAAAGGTTTATACAATTGTATATGCATTTGTGAAATATAGGCTTTCTTTATTTTAAGTCTTTTTAGTTCTTTCTTGTAAATTAATAATATAACAATTACAGCATGTGTTAGAGGTCGATATTATGTTTTATTACATAATGATTATAATAGATTTATTTCATTGGATGAGAACCTGTCACATGGTAGTCAATTAAAAATCGAATTGACTCGCTTTCACTTTCACTTTCATTTCTCAGGTCTGATTAAAAACGATATTGACTCGAAATCTATTTTGAGAATCTATTTTAAATAGCCAATGAAAAACAAATTTAAAAATGGACAGTGACCAATCGGAAGGGTCGTTAAATCAGGCTTTTAGAAAATCTTTCAAAATGTCGGAAGAAGCAGACATCCCAGGTTCAAGCGGACGCAAAAGGTTTGCAGAGTTGAGCGATGCTGACCTTCAAAGTATTATTGACAATAAGGATGCTAAAAATACTAAACGTGCAACATCAATGGCAGTTAAAATTTTCAGGGAATACCTTCGAGAAAAATCAGTAGATACAGACTTTGAAAATTGGACATCTGCTGCAATTGATAATAATTTGGGAAAATTTTACGCGGAGGCACGCAACAGAAATGGAGAACTTTATAAAAAATCTACGTTATCAACTATCCGATATGGTCTTTGTCGTCATTTAAACAGTAAAAACAATATTGACATTAAAAAAGACTCAAATTTTGAAAATTCAGAGAAAATATTCAAAGCAGTGTCAAAAGACTTAAAAAGACAAGGTTTGGGTGGCATAGACCATCATCCACCCATTGCAGAAAATGACTTGAAAAAGGCATATGCAAGCTTTGATTTGTACAATCCTAAGACTCTTCAAAAGAAAGTCTTTATGGACTTGATGTTGTACTTTGGAAGGAGGGGGCGAGAAAATCTCCCGAGAACTCAAAATTATGGACTTTGCATTGACCACAGATGAGAATGGTTTACGCTACATATATCTTAAGAAAGACGAGCTAACTAAAAACCACCAAGAGGAAAAAAACACCGCAGATGGCCATATGTATGAAATCAGAGGTATGAATATACATGATACATGTATATGCAATGTAGTCTTAGTCAGTTGACATATTCGTTTACTTAATTGATAAAATTAAATTAGTTTCTTAGAATCGCCCCCAAAAAGTGTCTGAAAAGGACAGCATAAAGCACTTTAATACAGAGATAGAATCATACTTTAACACAGCAACAATATTAGATAAACAGCAACACTTAAAATTAAATATCGGTGACAAAAAATGGATAAACAGGTATGAGTAAAGCTCATTG
>MJUU01005848.1:0-33249 GCA_002080025.1 Modiolus philippinarum | reverse complement strand
CATATCAAGGTCTACCCACCTCGAAATTTTGAAGAAAATCTATTGACCCTTGTAGGAGTTATTGCCCTTTTTTCACCGAATTTTTAAAATTTTCGTTTTTTTCATCTTTTATTTCTAAAACTATAGAAGATGAAGGTCAAGTGTAAACTGATGAAATGTTTGCCATGCTGTGGCGACTTCAAAACTGATGTTGAAAATTGTTCCTTGACCGCCATTTTCAAAATGGCTGCCCTAAAAAAAGGCGGGAAAATTCAACATTGTCCAATTTCAATGAAATTTGGTTTCAAATAGGTCTTGATGTCGCAACTTCAAAACTGATGTTAAAAATTGTTCGTTGACTGCCATTTTTAAAATGGCCGCCTAAAAAGGCGGGAAAATTCAACATTGTCCAATTTCAATGAAATTTGGTTTCCAAATAGATATTGATTTTGAGACTTCAAAACCAGTGTTCAAAACTGTTCGTTGACCGCCATTTTCAAAATGGCCATCAAAAAAGGCGGGAAAATTCAACATTGTCCGATTTCAATGACATTTGGTTTCCCAATAGATATTGATGTCGCAACTTCAAAACTGATGTTTAAAAATGTTCGTTGACCGCCATTTTTAAAATGGCCGCCTAAAAAGGCGGGAAAATTCAAGATTGTCCGATTTCAATGACATTTGGTTTCCAAATAGATATTGATGTCGCAACTTCAAAACTGATGTTAAAAATTGTTCGTTGACTGCCATTTTTAAAATGGCCGCCTAAGAAGGCGGGAAAATTCAACATTGTCCGATTTCAATGAAATTTGATTTACAAATAGATATTGATGTTGCGACTTCAAAACCGATGTTGAAAATTGTTTGTGTCATTTACAAAATGACGTCTCGACTTTAAAACTGGTGTCGAAAGTGGTCCTTAGCAAGAACGTTTTTTGTCCAAAAAAAGCCCAACAAAGAAATAAAGTAAAACATGACCAGACTTTAAAAACAGTTCAAAATATTGGAGGTGTTTGAGCTACAAAAGTTTGAGAAACTGAAGATCAACTGTATAACTTACAATGTTTCCTTGATTAAGGCAACTGAAAGCCAGGTGAGAGATACAGGCTCCTGATAGCCTCTGGTTGAATGTCTGTTCTATGAAATTCCACATGTAAATTTAGTGAAATGCCACATGTAAATAAAATATATGAAAAATTATGGCACCATTAATTCTTTGATTTTGAAATGGGTCAGTGTCATGTTATCAAGAATTTTTTTAAACAAGATATATTTTTATTTGCAGATTTTAGAACTGACTAAGAGATGTCAACATGTATACATGGGATTAGGGATGTCAGAAATCTGTTTAATTAGACAAACAGAACTGAAGGCTGTTACACTGAAGATTTTAACCCAGTTTAAGTCAGATTTAACAGAACAGAATCAGCTGGATATAAGACAGAGTTACATTAAACTTATCAAAGATCTCAAGAGGTATTTTTTACTAATTATATGATACATGTATTTGGTACTATTGCTCAGTTTTAAATTTCATGCTGTTTGATATATCAAAACCTAATAGAACTGGGGGTATTAAGTCTAAATACACATGTATTTTACATTAATTTGTATTTTCTAATTTTGTTCTGTTAAAGTAAAAGTAATTTGAAGATTTGAGATCTAGAAGATATTCTTCATAAGACAATTATTTCAACAATACAATAGATATTTGTAATTTATAGTAATGTCAACCTTCCCGCAACAGAGTATTTTGTCAATTTTTTTTAAGCTGTCATTTTACTATCAAAAAACCCTATAGCCATGCAGATTAATGTTATGCCTAGGCCTGTTGGTAATTTGGGTATCTCTCTCAGGGAAATATTTTTTATTTAATCAGTTCTGTTCCAGAGGTAACTTGTCTGTTTCTCATCCCTTCCCTGAATAGACTGTGAAAATACTATTGTTTGTGGGGTTCCAATTTTAGTGGATTTGGTGGTTTGCTAAAACCACAAAATTAAATGAAATACATTTTTCCTACGAGCTTAAATGCAAATAATTCAAAACCACAAATTTAAGAATTATCTATGAAAACCACAAAAATTGATGTCCACAAATAAAAGTACTTCCACAGTAATATAGATTTGATGGTTTTATTGAATTTTAAGGTGATGATTGACACATGTTTTCATATATTATTAGATTTATAATAATGTGTATTTGTTTCAGTTACCTAGGAACCAGTCAGTGTCATCCAGATGCTTTCTCAGCCTACATGTTTTCTGTGATAGATGACCTTGACAGTAATGGCCTCCCAGGATTCATCACTAGTCTGCAACATGCTGTGTCAATGATAAAACCATCAGCATTCCCAATAGGAAATAAAATAAGAAAAATATCAGCAACAATAAACGAGCCTACTGGACCAACAGATAAGCCAATAAAATTTACTGCAGGACTAACATTGGGAATTCCTGTGGATATAATGCTAGAAAATGTGCAGTCTACTAGAAACATTAAGATCAAAGTAAGTTTGTTATGATTTTATGTATCAATGTGTTGTGGTAAGGATAACTTAACTGACAAAACATTTAGTATGTAAATTTCTTAATGAATATTGAAGCAACAACCTAAAATTGGAAAACCAAAATATATGGCAATATAACGATCACATACAGACAGCGATCATAAATAACAAAGACAAAACAAACTACATAATACAAATGCCACAAAAATAAAGCACTAACAGTGTGAACACCTAAAAGAGGGTGTGAATGGGGGTTTCTCTTTTGATGGTTAACGGTAAAAATTTCAGTCATTTGACGTTAAAGGTAGGACATTTTAAGCCCTTTCACAATTCACACAATTCTTAAATTTTAAAGCACAATGAATTTAAGCCACACTTATGTATGAATTTGGAAAAGATAAATTAATCTTGAACTTTTCTCTTAATCTAAGTAAAATTACTGTAAGCTCCCTTTCAAACAAACATCTAGTGTTTTTAAGTATTCTCCATGCTACATGTTCCACCTCTCACAACATGAATGTCAGGTAAAATTATGTCAATTTTTACTTCTACCTTTTTTATACGACCGCAAAAACTTTTGTGGTCGTTTGATGGTATGGTGCTGTTGTCGTTGGCATTGTCTTCTGTAGACACTTTTGTTTTTGTTCAATAACTTAAGTTCCAGTTGATCAATCCTTATGAAATTTTAACACAATGATCTTTGGTACAAAAGGAAGGCTTTGGTGAATTTTGGTTATTGTGGTCCCGCCATTTTTTTAAAAGAGGGGCCAAAAAGGGTTAAATTGGGTGTTTTCACATATGTGGCTGTAGAATCTTAATGAGTTTATTATTTATTGAATTTTGTTAAGGTTTTTTCAGTGCGCTCCTTAGGAAATTTCCAATATGTAGAATGCCGATGGATTTCACATCTCATGTTCCGTTCATGAGATAAAGGGGCCCAAAAGGGAGGAATTTCAAAAATTATATTTTTAGCTCATCTGGCTATGCCAGGGTGAGCTTTTTTCATCACTATGCGTCCGTCCTCCGTCATCTGTCGTCTGTCCGTCCGTCAACAATTTCAAAAATCTTCTCCCATACCTGTCAAGTCACCCGATTTCATCGGGTGTAACCGGATATTTTCACTTGCCACCCGTTGAGATGCAGTAAACCGATCGGGTTGTCAAATAATCCGAGAATCGAAGTCTTCACCCGGATTTGATTTCCAGAAACGTTTTGTATATTAACGTTCTTATTTTTATTTCCAGTTGTGTTGTTTTTTTACTCGTCGGCTTGGAATATTGTCTACTCAGGTTATAATGAAGCCTTAAGGGAGTTTATTGAGCCGTTTAAAGACTACTATATGCATTGAGTGTACTGGAAACATCTTGTAGTCAGTGGAAAAGATCGATTTCCTGACCAGCAATGTATTCAACAACCCTACAAAATGGAAACGCTTTGCAAGTGCTCGTTGAAGGAAAATTTGATTGGGCTTTAGGTTAAATCGTGCAACCTGGAGATGCATAGTTACAAAATTATAATGCAGATAAAACATTTAGTCAGTAGTTGAAGGGATGAACACCGATTTTAGGTCAGAATTAAACATTTATCCTTTTTGTCCAGTTTTTGCATGCAAATATTTGTTTATGTTTTGAGGGTGGTCAAAGTAAAAATCATAATCAGCAAATGTGAAGCAAAGGTATTCAATGTACATGAAATTCAATTCTGATGCCTGTTTTAAGTAGTAAGTAAGTTTACTAAAGTATATTATTAAATTAATAAAAATGTGTAAATAATTGATTGGTAAATGAATGATTGGGGTGAAAAAGTTCGTCACGCGCTTATTATACAATATTTGGGATGAAAAAAGTTCGTCACGCATTATGACCTGATTTTTTACCATCCAATGCAGATCATGACCAGATTTTGGGCCATAGGAGGTTGACAGCTATGCTTCTCCTCTGAAACCGCTTGGCCAAATGTAACCAAACTTGACTTGAATCTTCACCAGGGTATGGCTTCTCAAAATTGTGTTGGATTAGTCTGCTGGTCAAACAACATGGCCGCCATTGTTAAAAATAGAACATAGGGGTAAATTGCAGTTTTTGGCTTATAACTTGAAAACCGTTACATATATCAAAAATCTGACTGAAGCAAAAATGATCAGCATGATGAGATCTACTCACTGTGCAATTTTGAATAAAATCTGAAAACCCATCTCGGAGTTATAGCCCTTTTTCTGTTAAATTTTCGTAATTTTTGCATTTTTTTATTTTTTATTTTTAAAAGTACTAGTGCAACAGATAAAGGTCAAGTGTAATTTGCAAAAATGTTCAGCATATTAAGATCTACCCACCCTGAAATTTTGAAGAAAATCCATAAACCCTTGTAGGAGTTATTGCCCTTTTTTCACCAAATCTTTAAAATTTTTGTATTTTTCATCTTTTATTTCCAAAACTTTAGAAGATGAAGGTTAAGTGTAAAATTATGAAATGTTTGCCATGCTGTGGCGACTTCAAAACTGATGTAGAAAATTGTTCCTTGACCGTCATTTTCAAAATGGCCGCCAAAAAAGGTGGGAAAATTCAACATTGTCCGATTTCAATGAAATTTGGTTTCCAAATAGGTCTTGATGTCGCAACTTCAAAACTGATGTTAAAAATTGTTCGTTGACTGCCATTTTTAAAATGGTGGCCAAAAAAGGCGAGAAATTCAACATTGTCCAATTTCAATGACATTTGGTTTCCAAATAGGTCTTGATGTCGCAACTTCAAAACTGATTTTAAAAATTGTTTGTTGACTCCATTTTTAAAATGGCTGCCAAAAAAGGCGGGAAAATTCAACATTGTCTGATTTCAATGAAATTTGATTTGCAAATAGATATTGATGTTGGGACTTCAAAACCGATGTTGAAAATTGTTTGTTGACTGCCATTTACAAAATGATGTCTCGACTTCAAAACTGGTGTCGAAAGTGGTCCTTAGCAAGAACATTTTATGTCAAAAAAGCCCAACAAAGAAATATAGTAAAACATGATCAGACTTAAAAAAACAGTTCAAGATATTGGAGGTGTTAGAGCTACGAAAATTTGAGAAAATGAAGATCACCTGTATAACTTACAATGTTACCTTGATTGTGGCAATTGAAAGCCAGGTGAGCGATACAGGCTCCTGGGAACCTCTTGTTTTAATTTTTAGTCCAATTTTGATGCATTTTTTTTGCAATGGATTCCATTTGAAAAATTGATAAGCACTGCACCTTCAGATTATGATAACTTGTTTCCTTTCCGAGCTAGAAGGGCTAAACAGGGCCAAAATTGGAAACGTGCTGATTACCTGAAATTTTTATTTTTCATCGGAATTCAATGGGATTTTTTTTCTTTGGATTCCTCTAGTTATAAGCTTTTAGTAGTTTGCCAACAGATTTTGCTTACCTTTTACTGGTTCTGAGCTATAAGGGGTCAAAGGGGCCCAAATTGCAATTTTTGTGCTGCTTGGCAGCATTGTACTATTGCATTGTCTCCAGACAAAATAAACAGCCAGATGTACCTCACAAATTTGCATAACATAGTTCATGTCTGGGTGTCAAGAATTACAGATAGCGAGAGACTGTTGCACATATTCTAGTTATTTTATTTAAAAATGCTAAAATGGATAGTATGTGTAGTTCATACAAAAATGCAGTATGATAATGTAGCTTAATTTGACACTCTCCATTTGTGATTTGGTTCGTTCATGAAAATTCCCGGGATGCGATGTAATATTTTACAAGTTTTCATGAACAGGAACATAGTAAATGCTTCGAAAGGTTGTAAATGACTAAATACCGAAGTAAATGCTTCTATCGCTGTTGACTCTTTGCTTCTTTCACTGTGGACTCTTATAGCAATATGTCTTGAACGTTTTTAATGCTTAATGTTTACATCTATTTTAAAAAGGTTCAAAATCAAGTTTGATTTCTTTACAACAGGTGTGCGCAGATATGTATAAATGGGACCTAAATATATCAACTCCACAAACTTCTATATTTGGAAATAAACAAAATTCAGAACTGTCGAGGGTTTACCATATAGCAACTTTGAGCCAAGTGACGTAATCCAGGAACTCTGGGATATATTCCTTATCCTACGTAAAGTCTAGAGAATTCCGAAGTTTACTTTAGTTTCATTGTCAATGGAGTTGATAATATTTTAGTGCATTTTCTCCACAAAAAGGATTGCTCCCAATTAAATGGAATGTAATCAGATGGGGCTCATGATATTTTTTGAAAAGATAAACATCTTGGGAAGTGAGCTATACCAAGTTTTAAATATTTTATGAGGAGATAACAAAATAAATAGGGGTTAAAGCCAGCAGGTGTGGAACTAATGTCTGCCCTATGACTAGGAAATGTCTGAAAGAATACTTCGGGATTTGATTTGCTACAACGGGGGAACTGGTTGCTAGCTGATTTCTCACCACTTGCAGTGATTTCCTCTTTTGTTGCGAATCATTTTGCAGTGACCATGATCACGGATAAATTATTGCAGTTGGTGTACATTGTCATAATGGCAGATCGTAACAACTACATTGCATGCTTTTAGTTGAAATCTTGTAGGGTTTTTGTGATACATGATACATGTTGTTTCTTAGACTGTGTACTCTAAACTACATGTATTTCACTAGTATCAAAAGCCTTAAGGCGGTGATGACATAGTGGAGGTACCTACATCATATGTAAGGTAACAAGACTTAGTGCCTGTGTCATGATACTACATGTATAGTATGTGAAATTCCCTTTAATATTTCAAGCTGAAGCCAAGTCTACAAATGTACCATGTGTACTTTGTTGTCATGACACCAGAAAAAAAATCTCCTTTCAATATCTATTGATAGCATTTATGAAAAGGCTAGCACCGTGTTTCCTGTACTCCATGCCTGTAGATATAACTATGATGTTTCCCATTGTTATATGTCGTGTATGTAGATCCGCTTTATTTAATAATTATCATAAATATCGTGTTCTCCTTAGTATTAATGATGGTGCTTCCATGATAGATTCAGGAGGATAATATGAAGATTATTCCATAGTTTAACTGTTCACAGTGCAAAGTTCTGTTGTAGTTTAAAGTATGTTTCAGAGTAATTAATTGAATTAAAGTGCATCGTTTTAAAAGGGGTGGTCAAGATGCCTAAGCGTGATGCATTTTAACCATCCCTACTCTTATGAAGCACTTTAAATCAATTTATTACCCTGAAACAAAACTCAGTTTAATTTCTTTACTTGCCCTTTCATGTTCATTGGTTTTGTTGTTTTGGCCAGTCAGTATGCATGTTTTTCCTTCCTTGGTCAAGAATTTTGTTGCAACTTACTGTTTTGTCATTTAATGATTGCTAAATAATGACTTAATGGTGAAATAATTTCCCTAATGGTCAAGTCTTTTATATTTCATCATTAAGTCATTATTGAGCAATCATTAAATGACATTAGAATAAGTTGCAACAAAACAAAATTCTTGACCAAGGAAGGAAATTTTTTCCATAGGTAATTTAAGCAAGAGTCGATTGACAATAGAATGCCCTAAAGCAGGTTCACACTTCTACAATAGGTATTGTTTAGTTTTAAAGCTTCAGTTCATCTTTCAACAAAGGAGAATTTTTGGTTCATCACCAAACAATACTGGGGTATTGACGCATGAGTTGCATGATTAATAAGCATTTTGATCTACCTTTCTTAATAATTGCCACCACCGATTCATTGTCGCACCAAAATAAAATATTTCTACACTTCCATTCACTACCCCACAAAATAGCAGCTACAACAATGGGATATAACTCGCGAAATGCCATCGATAATACTTTATCCGCAACAACAGGTAAATCTTGTGGCCAAGAAGAAGAAAACCAATTTCCCCGAAAATACCCTCCATATCCTTTCAGAGATGACACATCTGTATAAAGTTCCATATCGATGTTAGAAGTTAAAAACCGGTCATAAAACATATTAACTCCATTCCAGCTGTTTGGAAATTTTAAACAGAATTCTAAATCTGTACAACACTGTTTGTTTAACTTGACGAAGTAATGTAGTTCCTTCACAGTAGTTGAAAGTTCTATTAAAAAAGAAACAAATGACCTCCCAGGAATGATTACTCTAGATGCGAAGTTAAGATGACCGAGTAATTGTAGTAATTCTCGTTTAGTACCCATAGATTTTTCTAACAGTGATTTAATAAAGCCACAGATTCTTTCTACTTTATCTTTAGGAAGGCGTGCTTCAAATTTTTCAGTGTCTAAAACTATACCTAAGTATTCTAAGACTGTAGTAGGTCCTACAGTTTTGTGAGGTGCAATGGGTATATTTAATTTTTTAAAAAGCATCATCATCAAAGCCATTGTTCTTTCTGCGATAAAGTCTGGTGAATCAATGGTTAAAAAGTCGTCAAGGAGATGTAAGATATGCTTTATGTTATAGTTATGTTTGGCGATGTAACAAATTGCACGTGATAAATTGTCGAATATTATAGGACTACTTCTACAACCAAATGAGAGTCTAACATAGAAATAATAGGAATTTTGCCATTTCATACAGAATAATGGCCATTGGCTTGGTTTGGTAGGAATAATTTTAAAGGCGTCTGATATATCAAATTTACACAAAAGACTACCTTTTCCTAAAGATGATATGATTCGTATAGCATCATCTATTTTAACATAATTCATACTGCACTGAGTTTTTTCATTAAGGTCATTTACAATTAAAACATCGCCCTGGTGCGGTGCTGATATATGTAATATAAGTCTTTTCTTTTTGGAATATTTTCCTTCAGCGATTCCAATCGGGCTGACCCTATAATTTTCAAATGGTGGAATAGTGAAAGGTACGTAAATGAAACCTTTTTGGAGATCTTTATCAATTAAATCTGTTACAACTGTTTCTTGGGTCCTAGCACTTAAGTTATTTTTACACTCTTTAGTGTTTATCGTTTCATGTTCCGGATGATTACGCAATTCAAATTCCAAAACGTTTATTTTTATAGGTGTAGTAGCAGAAGGATTAAAATCGGTTAGTCATTTTTTACTATTTACACTTGATTTATCAGATACAGCACTCCCAGCAGCTGCGGGGGAGTTTGTTTGTTTATCGGTAGAGGCTGTGGTGTTAATTTACAAGTAAGTTGTGAATGACCTGTGACTCGACATTTAGCGCAAACATGTGGAAATAAACAATTAGGCCTAGTACATCCCCTCATCCCATTAAAATTGTTACAAACTTCTTTTCCATTTTGAAACACTCGAAGTCTGCCATATTGATCATTTACATTGGCGGTATTTCAGGTGTTATTTTCTGCCAAATTTCCGTCTTGTTTGTGTAATTGAAATGCACAAAAATTTGTAGTATGATCTACCATATTGCAGATTTTACACACACTAATAGCCACGCCTCCAGCTATGAGTGATAGGAGATCTTTGTCGCATTTTGCCCAATCAACTTTAACTTTTTGCTCCCTAAGCAGAACAGCCGCCTTCACAGAAAACATTTTATGATAGTCATAAAACTTAGCTCCGTAAAAGTTATGAATATCCAAGATGTCGTCTTCATACGCATCTAATTTCCAGTCGCCTGTCTGGGTAAACGGAACTCATCACCCTTTTGTATTTTCCAAACGCTCTTAGGAACTCTTGAATGGATAATTGTCGGCTTAACCTTGGATCTGGTTTACCTCTTACTTGAAGCTCTATACCTTCGGCGGAAACAGTATGTTTTTGAGGGCACTCGTATGAAGGGATTAATAATGAAGCTAAATTAATGTCCTTACCCTCTACAAACTGTTTTTGCAGTGTAGCAGAAACTATGTCTACATTTGTAAATGAGTCTGACTGCACTCTGCGGAGGCTCTGGTCTACTGGATGAGTGTTAGAGGTGGCAAAATGCTCTTCAGGGGAGTTGTTTGTATACCATTGCCCGAGGTTGAAATCGTTATTTGCATTGTTCGATTTTTCTTGCCCTTTTGTTTTCATAAGTTCGTTGACTGTCTCTTGCAAACCACCTAAACAGTGAGTTACTGACGTTTGTGCCCCAATCATCTTAGACATGTCACTGTTTTGAACGGCACTGCTTTCCTTGACCGGTTCAGCGTCACGTTGTGATTCTGTAATTACTGTTGAATTATTACTTGGGGTTGTAGTTGAATCATCGGTTGTCGGATCTATTTTTTTTATTCTCTAATAATAATTGTCTCAGAACGGTCTTAGAAATGTTGTTTGGCACTTTTATACCTATCTTATTTAGTTCATCTCTTAATTGTTCAGTTGTCATAGACGTTGTTGACTCGCTTTGTGAAACATAAGGATGTGGTCTTTTTGGTCTCTTACTTTTACGAGTTGCCATCCTTACTATATAATAAAAGTAAGTCTTACCGTAATGTAATGAAAGTAAATTATTCCAGAACACAAATCATTTGTTTATGAGGTGGTTTAACATGTTGTTTTCGAGAATGTAAGAAAGGCACGTTCAGTTACGTATTTAACATGTGTCTCAGCAGTTCAGAGTTTGTTCAATATATAACTTGAATTTGAACTCGCACAGATAAAATTTGTTTTCACTGTCTATTACGAGCAAAATGAAATAGATTGC
Source organism: Modiolus philippinarum (assembly GCA_002080025.1). Taxonomy (NCBI): domain Eukaryota; kingdom Metazoa; phylum Mollusca; class Bivalvia; order Mytilida; family Modiolidae; genus Modiolus; species Modiolus philippinarum. Next base: position 22,172 of record MJUU01005848.1, on the reverse strand, counting down.
AAAATTGTGACTTAATCCCTTCAAAATATAAAATGGCTACCCAGCTACATCAACAATGAGCTAACTACGGGTTCGACAAATAGTGAACAAAGGCGGCTGAATATTCATGAATAAACCATGATTATGTATAACATAATCACCCAGTATCGCAGTAAATAAATTTTGCACATGTTTGAAAGAGAGGCTTTAAAATGTTTGAAAATTTATGTAACGAGAAGTGAGAAATTTCATAATGTACTATTTAGGTTGTAGAAGCTGTTTCAGCAATGATATTATGTAAATCACGAACGATCTAATTCTGAAGAAATTAAGTAGGAAATTTCATGTAGGTTGTTCTGTCACTAGCGACAAGAACAAAATGTTTCCACAGTGGCCAGGAATATGAAAACTTGATAGAAATTTGAGAAAATAGACATTATCTAGTAAAAACCAGGTAATTGACCACCATAGTAAAAAGGTTCAAGTAAAAATGAAATAACAGTTCTACAGATATGTCCTATGTACTCCTGCATATTTGATGTTGGAATATGTAAAACATTAAGTATGACAAATTTGAAGTACATGTAAGAATTGTTTCTATTTATAGATAAGATATGCAGATCAACAAGTACATTTATTTACACCAAGACCAAGTGATTTCCAGAAATTAGGACCGTTACGGCATAGACTTGTTACCAATGTTTTATTGTCCCACTCACTATGGACAGGTAACTATATAATATCAACATCATGTAGATATGATTATATTTAAAGATTATTTTTTACCGACTTACATATATATATATACATACTAAAAAAAATTATCCGAAAGAGAATGAAACAATTTTTCTGTTCAGAGTTTATGATAATTTGTTAAGCCTTCGTGTGTCTTTTCTGTATTCTTTATGTTTATGTATTCTTGTATATGCATGAAATCATTATGCTAAACTCCTCACGGGAAGGGATCTTGGTGGAAGCTGTATACTGAGCGTACATAATATTATTTATCATTTGGTAATGGGTCTGGAGCTGGCATGTCAGTTAATTGCTAGTAGTCTTTTGTGATTTCTTGTTTATGTCCGTATATTTAGTTCTTTCAGTTTCATTTTTCACAATTTACTCAGTGCTGTAGCTAACTGAAGTTTAGTGTTGTTACTATTGTTTTTTTTGTTTTTTTTGTTTTTTTTTAAGTATCACATTGGCTAGGGGAAGGTTTGGGCCCAATAAAACTAGTTTAACCCCACCGCAGCAGGTTTGCGCCTGTCCTGAGTCAGGAAATTAACTGTTTACTGTTGTTACGATTGTTTTTTTGATTTATCACTTTGGCTATAGGGGGAAGGTTTGGATCCAATAAAACTAGTTTAACCCCACCGCAGGAGGTTTGGGCCTAAGTCAGGAAATTTATTAAGCCTTTGTGTGTCTTGTCTGTTTTCTAGTTAGTTCACTTTATGTCTATGGGAGTCTAGGATGATGTTTATTTCGCTGAACTTGATTACTCTTTATTTAGGGGCCAACTCCGACCTGCCGTTGGGTGTGGGGTTTCCTCACCGTTCATTGATGATCTTATGGTGGCTTTGAGTTGTTATTACTCCCCTTTGGGTTGTTGTCTCTTTGACACATTCCCATTTCCCTTCTTTTTCTTTTTGTTGAAATTAGTCATTTTTGGGGGTAAATTGTTATTAGAGGGTACATAGTTTGTCCGCGCAACTCCTCCTACAGTTTTTATGCTAGGAAATTTTTATTTTGCAGATCATTTGTACCTATATTGAAGATGTGCATGTGGGAAGGATTTTGATTTTGGTACATTTTTTGTAAAAATATACATTGTTTAACTTAGTCATTATTGGGTGAATTACTAATACAGGGTACATAGTTTGTGAATGTAATTCCTCCTTATGCTTTTGTGCTAGGAGATTCATATTTAGCATATGATATGCACTTATTATAAATATGTGCATGTGGCAAGGATTTTAATTTTGGTTTATTTAGCCGAAAAATATGCATTTGTTGAATTTTGTCATAGTAATATTATTACATGTACATTATTTGTCCATGCAACTTCTCCTTCAGTGTTAATGGTACAAAGTTATCTTTAGTAGATCATTTGTACCAATATTTAGCATGTTCATGGGGTAAGGATTATGATTTTAAAAGTTAATTTGTACAAATTATTAATATTGAATATAGTCATATTTGCTTGCCATATTGGCTTGGTTCACTTGCTTGGGCATCATATGTGTCTTACAGACACAAATATCATTACTAAGAAATCACACCTCAATTTAAACTTTGTGCGGGGGCATGTCATTTTCTAGTTATCATGTATTGTGCATCAGATTTACAGATGTCATTATCATGTATTGTGCATCAGAATTACAGATGTTCCTGCTCATATTACTTTACTCAACAATTTGTTAAGAGATGTAAACTTCCAATATTCACAAACTATTTTATTGCTTTTATCTATTCTATGTACAACTTGATGCCATTAGTGAGTCAACTTAAACTTTCATTATTCATTGCATATAGGATCATTTCAATAAATGTGTCCCTACCTGAACTTCTTGATCAATCAAAAGCAGTGATTTTGTGACTGATGCATTGTTTGCTTCAATATCAATAACTGGCAGCTCCTTTGTTAAAAGATAACAAAATGCTACATTGTGTATCAATGTACAAAATATTTTGTCTGTTTCCCTCCACATTTGATGACATTATGTTTTTTTTTTAACACAAAAGCTTACAAAAGATGTGCACGTCACAAACTGACGGTGGGGACAGATTTATTGAATTGGTTCTATAAACAGCCTCATATAGAATGATAAAAATTAGTATAATTTGTAATATATGTATTTTTGTTTTTAGTTCTATTGATAAAACACAAATAAATAACATGTATGAAATGTATTCTCTTGAGGTATTTTTGTGTCGCCTGCTGTAAGCAGAGTCATAGGGATTACTGTCCGTCGCACTGCGTCATCCTGCGTCGTCTGTCGGTTTTTTAATCCGTAACTCCTTAAAAACTATAAGTCGGATTCCAACCAAACTTTCAGGATATGTTGTTTACCTGGTCTAGTTGTGCACCTGATACTTTAAATTTGATTTTACAGAATTTAGAGGTTTACCAAGCAAAATTAGCTCATTTGCTAATTCCATCTTTTAATCCACAACTCCTCCTAAACTGTTAGATATTTTTCAACCACACTTGTGTTATATTTTGTTCTCCTGATCTAGTTGTGCACCTGATACTTAGAATTTTGATTTTACAGATTTAAGAGGTTCAAGGAGCCAAAATAGCTCATTTGTTAATTTGGTTTGTTAATAGGCAATTCCATCACAACTATCAGTCAGATTCCAACCAAACTTGCAGGATATGTTGTTCACCTGATATAGTTGTGCATCTCATATGTAAAATTTTGATTTTACTATTTTTAGAGGTTCACTGAGCCAACATATCTCATTTTTTATTCAATTTGTTAATATTGAAATCCTTCAAAACTGTAAGTCATATTGCAACAAAACATGCAGGATATGTTGTTCTGCTAATTGTGCACCTGATACCTAAAATTTGATTTTACAGATTTTAGAGGTTCACTGAGTAAAATACTTCAATTGTTAATTCTGTTTGTAAATCTACACGACCTTCAAAACTATAATTCATATTCTTAACAAATTTGCAGGACATGTTTTTCTTCTGATCTAGACTTATTAATTACTGTGGAAGTACTTTTATTTGTGGACATCAATTTTCATGGCTTTGATAAATGTCACTATTTCGTTGGTACTAAAATTTGTGGTTTCGAATTCTTTCCATTAAAATCCTAGGGAAAAATGCATTTCGTTGGGAACTGAATTTCATGGTTTCAGCCAACCACGAAATCCATGAAAATTGGAACCCCACGAACAATAGTACTTTCACAGAAGTTAAAATTTTAATTTTACATATTTAAAGGTTAACTGAGTCAAAAATGGCTCTTCTCTAGAGCAGGCGACACAAGTGTTCCATGGAACGCCCATCAATTTTTTTATGTTAGTTGGTTCTGAAATTAAAATAAGGGAGATTTTATGTTCATCAGTGTCAGAGTTAGAACAAGTAAACACAGTTTAATGTACAGAGTGTAATTTTTATGGGAATGCAAAAACTGAAAACTAGCAAAATTAAAGTCAGTGTATCTCTATATATAAGGTATATAGATAACCTTATATATACCTCACCAACACATTATAATTCATATCTCTATATATATTTGTTTTGTATACAATTTTTCATTAATGAGAATACTCTTTCAAATAAAATGTGATGCATTGAGTAAATATACATTGTATATTTAAATTTTACAACATTTCAGAGCCAGCCATGGTAGAATTATGTGTATCACTAGAGACACAGTCAAGTCATTCACTTAAAAATACTAGCATTGAGAATGAATCACATATTATGAAACAGACTATAGATTTATGTAAACCTGTACAGGTATATGTTTCACCAAAACAGGTGAAACGATGAAATTCTAATTTGTAGCTGAGAAACAGACTATTCATGAATGCAGATGACCGTCAAGGTATGCTTCATCAATGCAAATAGTATGATGAAAAGCTATAACCTCAAGTATGCAATAGCAAAGAGAGTCATAAGTACTGCAGTATCAGTACAAGTGTTGAACATGAAAAATGTATTTAATTGTCAAGGAAAGAGGGTTTAATTGCCAAAGTTCTTGAATATACTGTTATTTATTAATCCTGATGACAAGTTTTTGTATGGTGCTGATGTTTTGTATAACCTAAATAGTTGCAAAATAAATTGAAACCATTGAGAAGGTATACATATCCAGACTTATGTTATCAGCACACATACCCAAAGACCAAATGAGATTTTGCCATCATCTAGTGTCTCTTGTCTGTCCATCTGTCTTTCGCCATTTGATCACCTCTGAAAACTTCATACCTAAGGGCTATTCCAGAAAAAAATTCCCACCAGGAGGTGGAATGCCACATATTTTTATACCCCCCCCCCCCCCCCCACCAATAGAAAAAAAAATTAAATATATAATTAAACTATTAAAATACGATAGTAATTTACCCACCACCAACAGAAAAAAAAATCATTGGTGTTCCACTGCTGGTGGGAATTTTTAATGGAATAGCCCTAATGTAATCACATTTTGTCTGAGTGATGAATTGTAACTTAGTACGCAATCCTTATATGTTTAGTTGTGAGGAATTTCATATTTGCAGTTATTTTAGAAATATACTTCCTGCTCTCAAGTCGGGAATCTTTGTCAACTTCTTGTTATGTTTTTGTGTACAAATGAGTATCAAAAATTTCTCATGATAAACTTCATTCATCATTGATATGTAAAACATCAATTTATTTCTTTTTATCATTTTTAGCTAACCTCTCAAATGTGAAGGGGCTTATGTAATACCCTTGTGTTGGTGTTGGTAAGATAGAATGGTTTAAGTCCATTCTTGCCGGGCTTGGGGCCAATTACATTGCAATGTAATGCATTATATTACAAGTACATTTAAAAATTTAGCATTATATTACAATTACAATTACTTCAAGTTTTGAAAGTAATGCATTATATTACAATTACTTTACAAAAGTAATGCATTAAATTACACATTACATTTTTCAAATTTTATCCAAAAAAGAAACGGTTAATCATGCATTTGCAATTTAGTTACAGTGAATACTGTGAACATGTTTATGTAGCAGGAAAAAGACCAAATCCAATCAACTTTTAAATACTATAAATTTCTCTTGAAAATGTTGCAGATTCATTAAAAAAAACACAAGTGTACGAGTTGAAATTTCTGTACTTGTGTATTTCGTTGCATTCACATGTTATTTATATACTGTATTATCTCTTTTACTATGTATATGTAGTTTATATTTCCCCCTTTTTCATAATTTTTCTTGAACAATTTTGAAATTTAATATTGAGCCTTAAGGGTTGGGGGAGATAAATGTGGGCTAATTTCACCTTCACACTGTGTTTAGTTCATGTGATCTTTTAAAAATTTATAGAATGAACTTTATATGTAATTTTTTAGAAAAAAATTAGTTTAGTTGCCTTTACATGTATATATATTCATAGATGGTTTCTTATAACTGACACTTTAATTAACACCATTAAAGCCATAAATCCACTTGCCAAAGGAAAGAAATTAATTGAAATGTAAACTAATTAAGAGTTTTACATGTGACAATCATTGATCTTTGAACTAACTATACTTTGACCACTAGAAGCTTGTATTTGTTTTGTAAATTAATTATTGTAAATTTTAAATACAAAATTGAAATTAAATATTTTTCATCATAAAATTTCTGAATGAAAAGAAAATATTTTGTTTTATACTTTTAGATAAGTTGCAAAGCTGGCAGATATATAGTAAGAGAAAAACAATGTTCAATATTTACATGGAGTTCCAATACATTTCGCTAAAACATATTTTTATACTTGAAAAGCTTTACCCAAGTTTCAAATTTGCAAAAAGCAATGTTATGTAATGCCATGTAATTCTTAAATTACAGGCATTTTTGGAATATAATGCATTATATTACAATTAAATGTAATGCTAAAAATGGAGCATTACACATTACATGCACTACTTTGTAATAATGTAATGCATTACAGGGCATTACAATTACACATTAGCATTACCCCATGCCTGATTCCTGCTCTATGACATGTTCCATATCAACCATATCTTGCATGATGCATCTAAAGATTACAACTATTATGCCTGCTTTGTATGCTGTATGTGACTCTCATTTTATGTATACAGGGTTGCCAAATATCCGGGAAAACTGGCAAAACCCTAGAATTTCTTTTTGAGCTTCAAGGGCCTGATAAAGACCTTTACTTTTAAAATATATGGAAATATCCTTGAAAAATTCTGGAATATGATGAAGTTAATGTCAGTAGGCAGTATCTAAACAATTTCTGGAAAATGATGATTGCAAAGTTTATGAGAACCGAACCGTCAATCCAAAACGAATAATCCAAGGACTATGGCAACATCGAAAAAAAAAGAAACAGAGACACAACATGAGTACATCACGTAAAAGAAAAATGGTTAAATGGTTTAATAACCTAGGTTTTTTTGGACTAATTTGGTAACTTCGGTATTTAGTTATTTGGACCTTGAAAACATCTAGAATATCCATGAAAAGTCCTGCAAAAATCCTTGAATTTAGAAACAACAAAATAGTGGCAACCCAGACTTGGTTGAGTAGAATGGTTGAGACCATTCTGGCTTACTGACATCACATCAACCATATTGGTATGCATGATACATTTTAGGTTAACAGCTGCAATTAATACCTTGGATACCATCTGATCTTCATTTTACACATGAATGAATTTGTTAGGAATATTGGTTATAGTCCATTTCAGTTTACTGGATTTGCCACATATTTTGCATAAAAATGGCAATAAGTTCTTTGTAGAGTTTATACCATAGCCTATCATATATCTCTTTTGACTCCCTGAAAGCAAGACATATGTATTACTCTCTAGCGGCAGTGGCTGAAGCTGCGCCGTAAACTTTCTAGAAACCTTAATAACATTTAAAGTATATTACTTACATGCAAGAACTTTTGTCCATAGGTAGTTTATAGTGTAAACTTTCCAGCATCACATGTTTCAGATGACCTTGACCTTGTCAATGACTTCATGAAAAATTATGACATAATTTCACATTCAAGATGATTTCCCTGGATTTGTAATGCATAGGTCCATTATATATAGTTTATTGATGTTTCTTAGTGGGTACAAGCTAGTCTGGAACTTGTAAGTTGACCTCGACCTCATTTGCACGGTTCAGCGACTTTTTAAATTTTGCAACATGTCAATTTCTGAGGCATTGTAATGTCAAGACGGACTATATTTTGTCTTTTGGTTCATATAGGCAGATGCATGCCAGTCTGACACCTGTCGTGTAGCTTTGACCTTAATTTCACGGTTCATTGACTGTGATCAGTTTTTTACTTAAATACTTATTTCTCTGTAACTGGAACACATAGATTCATCAAATTTGTTTTATTAATGCATCTGGGTGTGTGTATGCATGCCAGTCTGATACCTGTTGTGTAGCCTTGACCTCAATTTTATGGTTCATTGAATTTTAATTCTTCTTTATTCTAATGCTTTTTACTCTGTAGCTGTAACATAGAGGCATCATTTTTGGTCTATTGTCACATCTAGATGTTTGAATGCCAGTCTGACATCTGTCATGTAGCCTTGACCTCAATTTCATGGTTCATTGACTTTAATCATTTCTATGTAATTTAAACACTTACAGGCAGCATATTTTGTCTATTGCTATATCTAGGTAGGCACATGCCAGTCTGACACCTGTCTTGGAGCCTTGATCTCAATTTCATGACGAATCTACTTTGATCATTTCTCTCTAACTAGAACACTTACAAGCATATTTGAGCTATTGTTACATCTAGACTGGGACATGCCAGTCTGGCACCTGTCCTTCAGTTTGATCTTAATTTCATGGTTCATTGACTTTGATATTTTTTCTTACTTCAATGCTTATTTCAATAGCTAGAAAATCTAAAAGGCATCATATTTGGTCTGTTGCTACATCCAAGTGGTCACATGCCAGTCTGACACCTGTCATGTAGTCTTGACTTGATAAAGATATGCATATTCAGGCAAGACATTTCTGTATCTACACTCATTTGTAAATTGGAGACACGAGTCAAGAACTGAAAGAAAAATGTGTGGAAAACAAAATTTTCCGAAAGTTTGCTAGGTTGGCCCAAAAGGGGTATGCAGGTTATAATGCGAACATAAACAAGTTGTATATAAAAACCAATATCAGTCGATTTAACTTATTAAAAAGCTATGCGAATTGGAGATGTATAGGGGAGCAAATTGGGGATTATGGAAATATGGGTTAATTCCTACCCTTGGACTAACAAAGAACATTTTTAACAATAAATTTAAAAATGCAAAACAGAAATAATGAAAAAGCAGAGGTAAGAACTAAAAGGCAATTAAAGAAAATAACAGAAGATTATGAAAGTAAATTCTCCAAATTATAAAATGAAATGCAAACTAGTAAAACAGATGAAATTGTATCAAATAAAGTACTGTTAACGTGGAAATTTTCACGTAGGGGTAATTTTTGCTTTTTTCGCATTTAGGAATTTTACGCGAATATAACCCCCACGCGAATACGTTTAATAACAAACCTTTCACAGTCAAATTCTGAAGATTCACGAATATTATAACCACGCGAAAGGTTCTTGTTTGACACTTCGCAAAATTAACCCCCCGCGAAAATAACCACGTTTACAGTATATATGAGAAAATACATATATAGAAGCTACAATACCAATGAATGCAAAAACATTGGACAGAAGAAATACAGGAACAGAGACCAATTAAACAAATTAAACAAAATGGTTTTCAATGACAAGATGTAAAAAGAAGATTGGATAAATGAAATATTAGAACTATCACTTTATGTAGAAAAGCCAAGAGAAACAAAGAGAGCACAAGACTAAATATTTAACACCAGAAAGGGTGACAATATTAATGAACACAACCAAAGCATTTCACCCATTTACTTCAAGATTAATCTACAAGGAGAAAATTGTTCAATGAAAACAGAATCCACTCTGACACTACTAATGCATAACAGTATTAAACTTGGAGTGTATATGCACAAAAATATGACAAATCAAGAAACTATTATAAAGCAACCACACTAATTCCAAAGTAATTACTTATGATAGAACAATAAATAGGAAGTCTTGCCATCTACAATTCACACAGACAGCTAAAAGGTTTGACTGAAATGAAAAAATCGGCTGCTTTAAGGGGGAAGGTTTTCAGCAGCAATCCTGTCATTCGTATAGAATAGTTTTTCAGCAATTAATGGGAACAGTTACTGTAGATGAAGGATTTAGAAATAAAGATTAGCTCAACTCTGAAATTCATGAATTTCCATGACTGTTAAATGATGCAAACAAACGTTAGATGAGAATATAGAAAAAAACCTGTGAACCTAACTGCGAAATGGGTACTATAGTGTAAAGTGATGCTCCTAAAGATAATAGACACATTTTTGAAATGATATTTTGGCATACATACAGACAAATTAGCAATTGATGAAGATACTAATAAATAGAACTGATTGATCACTACAAAACATCCAAAAGTTGCATGCACAACAGAAGATATTATTTACATTTAGAAAAACTGCAGAAGACGGGAAAGTACAGGTCGACAGAGATGACTTAGATGATGAGAGTAATGCTGTAGTTAGTAACAAGCCTTGTTAAATTAATATTGCAACAAAGAATTAAGATCAGAATGAAAACTTAATACATTTATAAAGGATAACGTTGGGGAAAACTTTTAGCTAGATCAATAAGACGTGATGACGGTAGTAGGAATGGATCTGTGACCATCACTGTGCGCATCATGAGAATTTTTTAAGGTGCCGTGCATGCCATGAAAAAAGTGTCATGCAGTGTCCCAAGAAGAGCCCTATATATTTTCACCTTCAAAATAAATAAGTGGGAAGGAATCGGATTGCTATGCCGTTCTCGCAACCATTTTAGTGACATATGCCAACAGAAACAGCACTGCAACAAAGACAATTCATGAAAAGCAACAAAAGTGATGTCGTTTGCATATCAAGCTATCTTCAGTTTAACGTTTATTTATTCCCCTTACCAGACCATAATGAAATTAAGACTGCAAGAGAAGATATCTCTGAACTTCCTCTGAAAGCTGTTAAGATAAAAGTGACCAGGATATAGGTCAAACCTCATTTTGGCAATCATAACCAATGGTGTTTAGATCAATGCAGTGATTAATACAGGACTACATGTACATGTAACAGCTATTTAGAAGATTGAAAATTCTGCTATTAGTTATATTAGAAGCAGATGCACATTGACAATTTCACTTATGTAATATTCTATAGCTGAAAGAAGTAGAAGCTTTCACAACATCAACATACCGGCAAAATCAGGTAGAGAAATGAGAATTGCCAGAGTTGAGACAAAACAGAGACTATGTTCATGTTCATGTACTCCATATCCTTTCGTAAAATGCTAGTCATTACTGAATTATCTGATTCAAGCAATTTATGAAGCGATTTCTGGTGCCACTTCCATGCAGTATTTGATCTGGCAGAATATACCATTTAGATATAGAAAGAAAAGCTTTTCGCTAAATGTATCAGGTTTGTTGATAGGCATACTAAGACATGTAGTTTATAAATAGGGAAAAGATTTGTTATACAACTGAAATAATTGGACATTCATCAGCAATTTTGACGCAGAACCACTGGATGATAGTATAAACCAGATAAAGACCCGAAAAGAACATTGATTCCATGCTTTCAATGAAGTACCACGTATATACACAAATATCTTTCTACAAAAGAATTTGATAGAGATAAAGGGACAGAGAGAAAAAGACAGATCAAGGATAATCCACAAATGGAAATTATATAAATATAATTATACAAATATACCAATAACGTGTTCAACATGCAGGTCCACGACTAACAGATTTATTTTAGCAATCAAAGAAACATCTAAATTATGCCAACTAACAGAAAGACTGTAAATCCGACCTTTTGATAGAAGACGTGGAAAATTGTTATTTTACATGTGTAATGCACCAAGTGAACATAGAACCTCCATATATCTTACACGAACTCCTGGAGTTAGTATAGGAATAAAAGTCATTTTGGAGGAGTTTATCGATATGTTAAGGCGGGCGACTCACTCACAAACCGAAGGACTTTATGTAAAGTTTGTGAGTGAAAGGCCGCGTTTAGACATCCATAAACTCCTCCAAAATTTCTTTTATTTCTTATAATTCACATCCTTTGAAATTAAAACAATGTTTTCACTGAATTTGACGTCACCATACACAGCACTATTTTCCTCGGAGCGCATTAATGGGCAAAAAGCGTTATTCTTTGTTGTTCGAGACGTTGACCAATGAAATTGGACGTTGCAATAGCAATTGGAATTATACATTGGTGACCATCAAAACACATAACTTATGTCTTCAGTGACACTGGAAACATGGGATATACAACTGATGAAATAGCGGCTCTCGTTATACGGGCCTTTAGAAGTTTTAACCCGGAACTCATCAAGGCTGTTGCCTGTTTGTTTTTCTTTTTACCTGCGTCACCAACGGTGACCGCAGGTCTAGGAGCCGCTCGACTCCGTCCGTCCGTCCGTCTGTCCGTCCGTCCGTCACGCTTTGGGGGTACCAAGTTTGTGTAATCTGAAACCCAGACACCTTTAACCCGATACTTTTGAAACTTTGCACAGTTGTTCTGGACACATTGAAGATGTGCACCTCCCCTTTTGGTGAGATTTGGATAAATATTGTCGAATTTATCCATTGTTGAACTTAGTCATTTTTTCAACAAATTTCAACATTACGGTACTGAGTATGTGTAATCTGAAACTCTGACACCTTATACCTGATGCTTTTGAAACTTTGCACAGTTGTTCTGGACACAATGAAGATGTGCACCTCCCCATTTGGTTACATTTAAATGAAAAATGTGGAATTTATGCATTGTTGAACTTAGTCATTTTTTTTCAGCATATTTTAACATCACAGTGCCTGGTTTGTGTAACCTGAAACATTCACATCTCTGACTAAATACCATTGAAAGTTTACACTGTTGTTTGAAAACATTGATGATGGTCCGTCCGTCCGTCACGCTTTGGGGGTACCAAGTTTGTGTAATCTGAAACTGAGACACCTTTAACCCGATACTTTTGAAACTTTGCACAGTTGTTCTGGACACATTGAAGATGTGCACTTACCCTTTTGGTGAGATTTGGATAAATATTGTCGAATTTATTCATTGTTGAACTTAGTCATTTTTTCATCAAATTTTAACATTACGGTACTGAGTTTGTGTAATCTGAAACTCTGACACCTTATACCTGATGCTTTTGAAACTTTGCACAGTTGTTCTAGACACATTGAAGATGTGCACCTTCTCTTTTGGTGTGATTTGGATAAATATTATCGAATTTATCCATTGTTGAACTTAGTCATTTTTTCATCAAATTTCAACATTACGGTACTGAGTTTGTGTAATCTGAAACTCTGACACCTTATACCTGATGCTTTTGAAACTTTGCACAGTTGTTGTGGACACAATGAAGATGTGCACCTCTTCATTTGGTTACATTTAAATGAAAAATGTGGAATTTATGCATTGTTGAACTTAGTCATTTTTTCAGCATATTTTAACATCACAGTGCCTGGTTTGTGTAACCTGAAACATTCACATCTCTGACTAAATACCATTGAAAGTTTACACTGTTGTTTGAAAACATTGATGATGTGAACCTTCCTTTTAGGCCAGTTTTGATTTTAAAAAATGTAAAATTTATCTATTATTGAATTTGTACTTTATTTTATCATATTATATCATCATGGTACTCAATTTTGTCCAGAGACGTTGCAGAGTTTTGAACGCACTGATCATAGTCAGCTATTCAAATTTTTGCATTGCTTTCACATATTTTCTCATAAAGATTCAAAGTATGTGTTTATTTGAAACTCAGGTATGGTTTTCACCTTTACTGAAGTGATGTGGACTATTTTCATTTTATGCTTTGTTCAACTTTGTACAGTTTTGTTTTGTTTTTTCTTTCTTTGTCTATTACAGTAATAGGGTTGAATTTAATATAATCTCAATTATAACTTGCATTTGAAGAATGTTTTGGTAATAAGGTAAATGAATACTTGTTTGAATTGGTAAACCTATACGTGACATTCTGTTAGGTTATAAAATAAAAAATACCACTTCTCAGTTGAACATGAGTGACGGTGACGCAGGTCCAGACATGTAATTGGTCTTGTTTAATATTCGATTTTTTTTCTTTGCTTGGTGCTTTAGAATTCATTTCTAGCTCACCTAACATTTTTATCATCCGTTAAATTTTAACATTTTTTTTATCCTTTTTAACTATTGAAGCAAAGTCAAACAAACTTAGATTATGTATGAAAAGTTTTGTACTGAAATTGCTATGAATTTCGTTTCTATGCGAATATAAGACATGGCCGTCAGCACGGAACATAATTTATTCAGCATTGGACACTGTGCATGGGAAAGCAACATTTTCATCATATGATCTGAATGTATCCAAACTGCATGTGCTGGAATGATGTATTAAGGAGCATTATAAAGTTCGCTTATTTCGTTCCGATCCGATGAAAAACAAATCTAGGTATGATGCTGAGTGGTCTCTGTAATGTAGAGTCCATTTGGATATATTAAGGGGTTCGCTACTCTATTTGAAAATAAATTTATAGGATTTCAAATAAATGTGATTTTTTGTTAGAAAATTTAAAAAGAAGTAATTTAAGTGAAAATAAAAATAGGTTGATGATCTCGTTTTTGAGATTTAAGTGATTGAAATTTTGGCGGGAAACTGAACTCCTAGGATTTTTCATAGGATTAACATTAGCAAAGTTTGACCACGAATGAATGTGACAGAATAAATAAAATTTAATAGATTTTTGACAGAATGCTTATATAGATGTATAAAATGAAATTATGGGAAAAATAAGGGAATCCATGGGCAAAAAATTATAATGCTTTTAAATGAATAAAACCAGAAAATTCCAAAAATCTGACAGAAATCCCAAAACATGAGCGAACCTCATTACTGAAGGTATTCCTTAATTTGAGGATTGCTAAAAGAAAGAACATATGTATCACGGAAACTGCAATTAAAAGACTTTATTAATTTATTGTTTTTTTTACTGAAATATACCCTGCATGAATCTGGCTTTAAGGAATCAATTGGCTTAAATGCAAGCAAATTAGTCGGGGAGCAACCATTTGATTTTGGGACGGATAGGGCACTTAGGATAGGGCTAAATGTGGTAAAAATTCTCATATGTTCATTATGTTTGCACGACATGCAACACACGAGAAGCACCAACAAATGAATTGTAAACGGTTAGATTTTATCTGCACTGAAGAGACAAAAGTTGTCGAAATGCGCATATGCAGAGAATAAATTCAAAGTAAAAAGTTGTCGAAATGCGCATATGCGGAGAATAAATTCAAAGTAACTTCGGTATTTAGTTATTTGTAATATACTTGTGTAATGCATTTGTTGATTAATAACAATCCATTTATAGTTATTTATGTTAGTCAAATTTCTCTAATGAAGCATTTTTCGTTGCCAGTAACCTTGATTTATTTTTTTTACGTGTGGGTGCCTCGGGGGGGGGGGGGGGNCACTTTCATTATATGATGAGGTAGGGATGAGCAGCTGGAATAGGTACCTTTTTCTTGCTTCAGATTATTCAGATTATATATGATAAGGGTAGTAAATTGTGATGATAAGGTAGGAAATTTCAGTTGAGATTATGTGATAAGGTCAATTTGTCGCATCTAAATCAAATCATTTGACATATCTACATTAATAAAGTATTAAACCGTTGGTAATTTTCTACTTTTTGATTGAGATAAAGAATTTACAGTATTCACCCAAATATATGACAAGGTATACTTGTCTCGAGGTGCGTGCATTTCGATTATTTTTACTATCCGAGTAGGACTTTCCGTTTTGTTCTATTTTTAGCCACGATTTCAGAAAATCTAAAATATATTTAGCTCTCCAATACACCTTATAGTCATTCGCTTGCGGAGTCAAATTACTATATTTATATTTCATTTTATTTACATGAATGATATATGAAATAAATGTTACATCAAATTTTCATTTTACTTTGCCTTAGACGACGTCTACAGCCAGCAACTCACCAAAATCCAAAACCCCATAGACTACACAAGGTATCATCAGCTAATAAAAAAATTAAATGTATTGAAAATCTATTTTTGAGCACAGAGCATTGAATTTAAAAATATTGCTGTGTTCACATTTCGGATTTTCAGAAAATCATGTCTATTTTTGTTCCTACTAATAAAATAAATATCCCACCACTTTCGCTTTATAGCAAGATATATTTCTAAGATGTCTGTGGATTTATGTTTGGCGTGTTTAAAATTCCATTGCAAAAGAAAACAGAATATTGACAAAAGCCGGATAGCACTGACAGAACCAGAAAAGGATACAGCTGAGTTATCTGGCGTACCCACTGATTGCGTAGAATGTCGCCTATGCACAAACAGAAGGATCCTATGCCTTTTCATAGTACTTCTTGTACTGATAAGTATAAATATAACACTTTTTGTCATGGTGTTTAACTGCAAGCAATCGGAAACCAAAATCAACCATCAATCAGTGGATGAAAGCACAAGTCGAATATTTTTGCCGTGCGTTAAAAACAACGCCACAGAGCGAGAAGGTGGCACACAAGTTTCCTATTGTGGATTGAATTCGACTGCTGCTGTCGTTAGTCTAGTTATACTGGTAAGAATGTACATTGTGCTGTTGATTTTTCTCCTATTTACATGATATAATTTTACAGTGGTACAGAAGAGCTAGTAACAGAGCATTGTATTTTATTTAGCCCGATTTCATTTAAGAAATACAATCTAAGAAAGAAGGAATTAACAGACTGTAATAAAAATATCCTCGATTCACATCCTCTCTTGTACCAATTTTTGTGCCTCTGAAATGTACCAATTTTTGTGCCTCTGAAAAACTGGAAAAAGTCAACTTCATTTTTTCTGCAGAGTTTTAATCATTTTCTTCAAAATTCATACTTAATTATAAAATTCAGACGCCCGGTCCTCCCTAAATTTTTAATAGGAGAATCTAGGATTTTTAATCATGGTTTGGTCTGTATATTCATGTCATCTAAAAGTGGACAAATATTCCTGATCAGAAATGATTTTAATTGTGTTTATACTCTTTCCTTTCAGATTTTCACGGAATTTACCGGCAGACGGAATCTCATTCATGATCCACCACACAGAGATGTTAACAGACCAATATTGAAACAAAAGTTTTCTGAACTTTATTATGTTGACAAAACTAACTCGACAGGCAAGTAAACCTGTAGTGTGTGCTGTTGTGTTATACTTTATTTAGTATATCTTTGATTCGCCCGAACTAAGAATACATAACAATACATTTTAGTTGAGATCTAGATCATATTGCTACAATTGCTACACCATTGTATGTAAAGCAAATCAGCTTGTGATTGTTTTTGGAGAAGTGTCCATTTTACGGATTGATATTCACCAATGGTACAAATAAGTTGGTAACAACCTCACATATTTGTGATCCAACTCGTAGTATAGAGTCCTTTCTTGAATACTTAATACACATTGAAATTAAAGAAACAACTGATACACCTACTTCATACCTAGATCTTTTGTTATATATTGACGAAGATGGACGTTTGAAATCTAAGCTATATAACTCCCCAATTGTTAACTTTCCTTTTTAGCTCACCTGGCCTAAAAGGCCATGTGAGCTTTTGCCATCACTTGGCGTGCGTCGTCCGTCCGTCCGTCGTCCGTCGTTAACTCACTTTTCAAAAATCTTCTCCTCTGAAACCGCTGGGCCAAATGGAATCAAACTTGAACTAAGTCATCATTAGGGTGTCTAGTTTCAAATTTATTATTTTCTATGTCGCAGGTCAAACAACATGGCCGCTACTGCTAAAATAGAACATAGGGGTAAAACAGCTATTTTTAGCTAATATCTCGGAAACAATACCAAACGCGTCAAAATTGAAAAGTTTAAAATGATCAGCAGATGAAGATCAATCAACCCTGAAATTTTCGGAAAAATCTGATGACCCAATTATGAGTAATTGCCCCTGAAATGCTGAATTTTACCGATTTTTATATTTTTTTGCAATTTTCTGCAAAACGATACAAAACGCGTCATTATTGAATGATCTAAAATAATAAGCAGGGTATTATAAACATACACTGAAAATTTCATAAGAATCAGACCGACCGATTTTGAGTTATTGTCCCTGAAATGTTGATTTTTATCGATTTTTGTAATTTTTGGCATTTATCTTGAAAACTATTGAAGATAGATAACATCTTTGAATTGCAAATATGATCAGTTACACAAGATCTATGTATACTGGAAATTTTGAAAGAAAGCGATGACCCTAGTTGGAGTTACTGCCCTTAAAATATCAATATTTTATGATTTTTGTGGTTTTTGGCTTTTATCTCGAAAACTATTGAAGATAGATAAGGACTGTAAATTGCAAATATGATCAGTTAAACAAGATCTATTTATCCTGAAAATTTCGAAAAAAAGTGGTGACCCATGTAGGAGTTCTTGCCCTTTGTTCATCAAATTTTTTCAATTTTTCCCATTATCGTCTTTTATTTCCATAACTATAGAAGATATAGATTTAGTGTAAATTGATGAAATGTTTGCCATCTCATGATTTACCTACCCTCCAATTTTGATGGAAATTATCCTGATACCCATTTAGAAGTAATTACCCTTTGTAATCACTAAAATTTTTCATTTTTTTTTTTACATTTTTCTTCTTTTATTTCCCAAAGTTCAAAAGATAGAGGTCAAGTGTAATTGATTAAATGTTTGCTATTTCAAGATCTCACTACTCCTCAATTTTGAAGGGAATCTTGAAATCTGTTTATGATGTTTTTGTAATTTTTCGGTTTTTGGGCAAAGCGCTTATTTGCGGTGTCTAGATAAACCGCTATTATTTCCCGCATTTTCCAATTTCCTGTTGAAAGTGGAATGTGGGTTAAAAATTCCCAGTAAATAATCAACCATTGTTACATTTTCAGACCCCAAACGTACATAAACATTATGGAGTATTACTTTTCATGATTTTGACAGCAGTTTTACAGAGTATNGTCGGTGGGTTTTGACTGAGACTTAAAAATTAAAATAACATGCACCTGTATTTAGCTTTAATAAGAGGAAGTGTTCCATGAATGAAAACGTGCCGTTACATGGTCAGGGTCTTTTAGGATAACTGCACGTGTCATGTGCTCAATTCCCAAAAATGAAAAACATGGGTCGATACATGTAATATATAATAAAGGACAACAATTTATAGCCTAAGGTATGTAAACTTTTTAATTTTAACTGTCAATAGGTCAGAGTTGTGTATGGCTCATGTCATAAATAAATGAGACTGTCCCACACAACTCCTTTTCTTTCTTTTGTCCAATCTTTGTGGCCGGGTGTAATTGGGAGGGAGTCAATCAAAAGATGTGTTTACTAGGGGAAGTGCTGCCCAAATTTTTTCCAATGCTGGACTTAAATTTTTTTCGGCAGTTGTCTAGACCAGGCAAGGAAGCACAATGTATAATGAGAAGAATTGTAAGCATCTCGTGGAAATTCGGAAATGGTGCAATTTTTATATGAACGAAAAAAATTTCGGTCATATAATGATATGGCGCAGTCGTCACCGTCTGCGTCGTCTGTATACAGTTAATTTTCTTGAATAACTTTTTGGTGAAGGGATCATTATGAAATTTTAACACAAGGTCCCTAGGCAAAAGGAAACTGCGTAGTAAAAAGGGAATTTTCTTGTTTTCCTATATAAACATATTGTGTATATTACAGGGACTTTAGTGTCTAATCACTATGACATCTGCTGACATGAATGTTGAAGTAGTTTATAAGCTTCATAGACTGCTTAATGTTAAAAATACTAGTAAATAAAACCTTTAGTGAGCAGTTGATGAATTAACCTTGAAGACCACTGAATGGATTTGAACAGAACTTGGCATTAATGATGCTTATAAGGTGCTGACTATAATATATATATGTATTGTGACTTTTATGCCTAAATGTCATTCAACATGGCTATCTGCGGGGAACTGAATTTATTACTCGACTGTATGGAAAGATCATACAAAGAATTTTTTATCAGAAACAACTTGGCTAGTCACAATGTATCTTAGATGGTCCCCTTCAAAACAGATGTCCTTCAAGTCTGCACCTTATGCAAATTGGCTACCAATAGGAAACATAGTTTAATATAGGATTACATTCAAAGATCTTCTTTAAAACCATTTGGCCAGTTGGAAATAAACTTTGGCACAATACTTAATTTTCTTTAAAATTGTGTCCCGCAGATCCATCCCTTATCCAAGATGGCATGCAATAGGGAAAATAGTTAAATTAAAGTTGGATCATATAACATAAATGTTTATTTACATAGTTTGAAAATGAGACCCTTTAACATATAAGTTGATTTGAAGTTATGTATTGGCCATGGTCCAGGTGAGCGATACAGGCTCTTGAGAGCCTCTTGTCTTAGCAGCAACATACATACCTCTCCAGCCTTTGGAGTGTACATTTCACAGTTGATTCGTTACTGTCGAGCATGTAGTTTGTGCACAGAGCAAAAACACTGTACCAAAAGCTGCTAAGTCGTGGATTTGTTCAGCCTATGTTAATTTCGCCCCTCAAGAAATTCTATGGCCTTCACCATAACATCATTGAAATATATGACGTGCCACTGTCCCAAATGAAAGCGGACATATTCAGCTAGATTCACGTTCTCCCGGATTTGACTATACTTATTTTGACTTTTTCCTAGATTGACTCACTTTGTAAACAGAGCAGGACATGCTTACCCTTCCGGAGCACCTGATGTCTCTCTCAGTTTCATGGGAGTTCACCCTGTGAGTGCCTTGGTTTTGAATGTTGTGTTTTTATCTCTGTGATTTGGAACTGTCTAAAGTCATTGTTTTCTGTGTTCTCGTTTTTTGCCATGTCTTTGGACTTCGATTTTTGTAAATATCACTCCTTTGTTCCTTCGGTATTCTACTGCCGTTGTTTCATATCTTGTCAAAATATTATTTGAACTTCCATTTCAATTGTCTGAACGTTTTACAGTGTTATTTAGTTTGACCTTATACCAATATGAAAAAGAAAGGAAATGGGGTAAATGTCAAGGAGACATCCCATATCCAGGTTAAAACGACCCAAAGCAAAGCATCTAGGGGTCACCGTACAGTCTTCAACACAGTGAGGAACCTCACTCCATATAGCAAGCCCTAAATTGCCCCAAAAGGGTAAAAAGTGGATAAATCAATAGAAACAAACCACATCCAATAACCCAAATATCAAGAAACTAAAATTTTATAAGAAGACACGGACAAGTCAATCACCAACATATTCCTGACTTTGGACAAGCGCAAAAATTGCGGTGGGGTTAAACTCGTTTTCTTGGATCCAAACCCTCCCCCTATGTGTGGTGAATGGCTAAAAAATAAATACGCAAAAAGACTCACAGTAAAAATCAAAGCAGAAAAAAGTCCAACTTATCAAGACGAGTACCCTTACAATGAAGTACATAAAACATGAAGACAATACACACAGGTACTGTCCGGACAAATGCTCGCAGTTATTGACAGCTAGCTAAGGACATAATTTCCATTGACTATGATATCAAGCCTTCTTACATATGAAACTTTAATTGAAATACTTCTAAATAGATTTGGTATAACAACGTCATCAATTATGAAAGAAGAACATGATATTGTGCAATGCCAATGTTTTTGTTAACAGCTAAAACATTTTTCAGATGACTGACCAATAGGTATATTTAAACTCATTAAAATGTGTTGTAAATTGAAAAAAATATGAATGGAAAGCTTATCCAAGTGTGACTGGTCATTGTCCAATTTCTATTCATCAGAATACCAGAATACAGTTTAAATTTACTAATTGGTCTGTCAATTTGAAAAAAAATGTTTTAGCTGTGTGCAGAAATATTTGTACATACCATAAACAACTTTCTCACAGAACTGCTTGGATTATCTTTGTCTTACACAATATGTTTTGTTGTCTTGATCTAGTAAAGATGGCAACCCGATGCAGTTGCCTTATTTTGCCAAAAAGACTTGTTAACTTGTTGAGCAACAAAAGCCTTCTTGTTCCAGAGACCTGTACAAAATGTATATTTTATGTATCAATACCTCTGATCTTATGACAAAAGAGATGTTGATAATTCATTTCATACACGGATAATTTCTTCAAGAGATCATATACCTCCATATAGACACTTCTCCATTACTGTATTGGACATTTTTATTACAATAGCTCAATTTATGGTCTATTTTTACTTCTCGAATAATTAATTCCTCAATTTCTGATTTTATTTTGGCCTTACATTTAACTTTAATTGTTTATTATACAAAATATAGCAGCTAATAAATTCTCAATATAAATAGAATATTTTGGAATAAGTCTGCGACCTGTCATGTGAAAGTGA
>MJUU01005847.1:96926-116030 GCA_002080025.1 Modiolus philippinarum | reverse complement strand
CATGTCTGGAGCTGTATCTCCTGGTGGTGTTTATAAATCTATATTGAACTGGATTAATACCAGAAGTGTTATTCCAAATGCTATTCCTTCAAATGGCGACGTTTTTACATTTTTTTAAATAATAATCAGGTTCTTGCAAGGAACTGGCGAGTCAGATATGATTATAAAAGTAGGGTGAGTGTAATAACTAACATTTTACATATTTTCCGTCAAAACCATACATCACTACAAACAAGAGAAGAACTGTCACCATCCTCTTGGTTATATACTAAAACTAATGACGAGCTATTTGTGCAGATAAATACTCCAGTTGAACAATGTAACAATGTCTTCAAAACCTTCAGAACAAGTTTTATTGCAGACAGACTAGCCGATTTAGTATCAGAGCCAGATACTGTGTTACACAACTCTACATCTTGTCACCGGAATTTTGACAAATCGTCAGATAAATACAGTTTTGTGTCTGACATTGTTCTAAAAAACCATCTGCTGTAATAGTCGGAGATCCTCTAATGGTAAACCCATGCTCATATAAATCTGTACATGGAGTGTTATGTAATATTCAGGAAGTAGAATGCGGTTGTGACCGTAAGTGGTGCATTGCAGGGTGCGATGGTTCACCATATGTATTAGCAGCTAGGCTCATAGAGAACACGTTCACTTGTCCAGATTGTAGTCGAGATTTTGATAGTTAACGCACATTTATCGATCATTTGCAAACCCATCAAAAGGACAATTTTAATTTTCAGAACTACAGAAAATATGACAATGTAGTGTTAATTCTAGGATTAGCCAATATTGAGATTAACATGGCAAAAGCTTGTTTCAAATTGTTTTGGTCTCTTTTTCTAAAGGAATTGGCCAATGTGCTTGGTTTTCGTACTTTACGTGCACAAACTTGTTGCTTAATGGCAAGCGATCACCAGAAAGCTATGCAAATTTTGGAAATAGCACTGTTTGCATTCACAGATGAATTACTGTTTGAATACTTGTCTTTCAACAAAAAACAGGAATGTGGTCCATCTGTTATCGATTTCTACGCTTGGATCAACGAAGCTAAAAACGAAAATGTTGTTTTCATTTTTGAGGCTATCTTGACATATATCTTAGCCATTTATCTCTTCATAGCGGCAGTCAGGAGAAATACAACAAGTCTGTTTCTTGCTTCCAGAATAAAATTTGCACCTTTGTTTTACGCTTTAAATATGACACATTACCAGGAGTTACATTTGCGTGATTTAGTAATGCGGGTTTTTATGCCTTGTGATGATGCCGAACTGTTAAATTCAAATGAGTCTTTCTCGTGTTCCGGTCATCAAAGTAAAGGTGAAGGTGGTGATTTTATTCTGGAAGCAAAAAAACCGACGAACTAAAATGTGGATGCCACCAGGAATACCCAACGAAGATCGATGGTATAGAGTGTGCAGGTCCCAAGATCTTCCGGAGAAGGTACCTGTACACGATAACTAACAATAAAATGTTTTCCAAAATTTAATTCCTGTGATCAATACAATAAAATGCTCTATTCACCTTCTCGCTCGACCTTTTCAAACGCTTACCCTTGCTCTTACCCTTACCACTAACATCCTTAATCGGAGAATACAGCCCTACACACTTCTCGTGAGCACACCAATTACACTCCTTACCATCCTTTCCTACAAAATCACACCCTATCCATTTCGAATCTGTTGTAATGTCTTCCTCGCTTTCATGTCTCACACCACATACACCACATCTATCACTGCCACCACTACTACAACTACTTCCATCCTCGTTCCAACTCGCACTCCTCGTTTGAACAGACTTGTTTTGAAAAATCTTCTCCGAAGTTTTCTTTGATAACGATTTCCTTTTCTTTGTTGGGCTGTAATAACTTGTAGACTTGTCTGCTGATACTGCATCTTTTGTTCCTTGTAGCTCAATGTTGCATGTATTGTTATTTTCATCTCCGTGACTGTCACCAGAATCTTCAATTTCACACAGCTTGCGTTTCTAAAAAACAAAGAATTATATTTAAAGAAAGAAAATATAATTAAATTAATTAATCATAATTAAAAAAAAATTTAAAAAGTTTGCTTCCTATATACGCTATAATTACAAAGACCAAAAGTGTTTGATATTTGGATAAATATGAAAACAAACATAAATAAAAAAATAAATATTTATCACTCGTTTTCTTCTTTTCAACTTATTTTACGAATTTGCTTAATTATATTTTACAAACTGCAATTATAACCAACATTTTTGCAAATGTTTCACTTTTTAAATCTGTAATAATATTAATGTGTATTGAATTCTTACCTGATAATATTTTGTTTTAAAATGGAATGGAGACTGAGATTTTGGCCGAATTTCAATATAAAAATCTGCCCCAGTTGTTCTTGCTTGTTCTTCAGCCTAAAATGTAACATGTTTCAGATGAGAGGAAGGCTTACTGAAATAATAGGAATGGGAGAGAGTGACAACACCGATGTGTACCACTGTGATCTGACTGAAGAAGTATTTCAGTGGCGATCCCAAATCAGATGAAATGGGTTTCTGAAGAACGCACATGGTATATACATTGATACATCAAATAAACACTAATTATTAAGTAAATAAAAAATAATTAATAAAAATTAAAACCGTTGATAATAACATTTCAATTCACATAAGTTAGGCAGGTAGAATTATTTTCGATAAACGAGGGGCGGACATGTTTATGCCTTTCTCCCCTCTCCTCAGTATCCCTTTTCTTTTTCATCCCTCTTTTCTCTCATCTCCCTTTCTTATCCCCTTTCTCGTTTCTCCCTCACCCTCTCTCGTTTCTTTTGGTCGAACTTTACTCTGTCCGCCCAGAGCCATTTTTTTTCAATTAAGATAACACGAACAAAATACGTTGAAACTTTTATTTCATACATGTAATACATGCAACATTTGATCCAGAAATGTTAATCTCTGAAAAATGTTATGAATAACCCAAATCCAACATCCTGAAATTAAATTATAATTTTCGATGAGAGACCATTACAAAGCATGACCCACGGCACAGACAAACTAGACGCAGACCTGATAAACTTCAGTGGAAATGCCAAAGATAATTTCAGCAAATACTTAGAGGATTTCCAACAAAATATAGACATTGGGAAAGGCCGAAAATTACAACCGATATTTATTTTTGAGTCAGACAGAGAAAAATTTCATGACATAACACGGTTACTTACGTTATATTTGGTTTTGGTAATATACACTTAAAACGATAACAAACCTATAGGAATAGATCAAGGACGAATGTTTGCCCCCTCCCAACATTCGGAGCCACCAAAATGTCACACGATAAACAATATATACAAACAAATGGGTTCAGGTGGCTGAGGGATTTGCGTCGTCTTTATTCAAAATTGTTTGCTCGGCGGTTTCCGTTTTCGTATATTTTATTGTTATATTTGTGTTATATTTGTAAAGTAAATTTTTGTAGCTTATTGATCTTGTTTAATATATAATTTTAGGGTATTAATATTTCATACATTCGCTCCACAGAAAAACCAAAGCAACGTTGCAAAATGAGATACAAAATTTATTGGAAGAAATAGAAAACATACAAGAGGGGAGCATACTAGCCAACCAGTGGGAGATAGAAGTGAAAAATGGGACAAAAAATGAGTACATTACATTCTATAGAGAACTATCACAAGCACAAGATGTAGCAACGTCATCGGACAAAATACAGATTCCGGTAATAAAATGTTGTTTAAAAATATTCCATTCGAGAAACTTTACCTTTTTCATTAGAGTTTGTTTCCTCTCATACAAAGACTTTGCCCTTTCTCCATCATTTTCTATGAACGTTTGTCCTCTTGGACCAGTGTGGTTATCTCCATAATTTGCTTCCTGGTCTTTAGTTTGCTTTCCAGGATAGCGCTTTAAAGTTTTTTTTCGTAAGGTTTACTTTCCAATAAAAATATATACATGTATATTTGTATTCCTTTTCATTCATTATTCTTTAATAGTAACACATAATAAGTTATTTTTCGAAATTGATATAATGCCAACACTTTCTTTCATTGAGACATATTTCTAAACGGCAATTAACATTTTTATCTTTTTGGCGCACCATAGATTGTGAGATGTGATGCGATAGAAGTAGATTCAGTGTTTTATGCAGCCCAGCATCCGGGACGTTACAAGATGTAAGACTGAAGACTAGAAGGTGACTTATTTAAGACGATTTAAGACATTTTTTTGCAAATATTTATCGTGAATATGGATAATAATAATTAAAAACTTAGCAGGAAAGAGAGGGTGATGCTTTAAAGCTTCGTTTCCATTGCAATGCAGCAAAACATTGTATAAATGAAATGTGCTACGAAAAAAGAAATGATTGAACTTAATCATAAAATACTCACCATCTTGCAGCTACTCCAAACAAACGTGCAAGCGCGAAAAAATCACGTAATATCCCAATTAGGCTGTATGCTTATACCCCAATTAGGATACTATATCCCAATTGGGATATAATAGCCCAATTTGGATTTCCCCCAACCTGTTGGACTTTGATTTTTGTAAATTTCACGTCTTTGTTCCTTCGGTATTCTACTGCCGTTGTTTGCATCCTGTATATGTGTTGATATATGACAAATAGTCTCTAAAACGAGAACTAGTTCCTGATGAAATCTCTCACATCGAGTTAGATTTTTTTAATGAGATGTAAGAAATTTCATAATTTACTTTTTATAGTTATAGAAACTGTTTCTCAAACAGCAAAATACCAAAGTTTCTATTAATTTAGTTTCTGCATAATTATGTTCATTTTGACAACTTATGTCTCTTCAGTGCAGATAAAATCAAAACATTTGGAAATCAATATACCGGAGTATTTGTTAAAACTGAAAGAGAACAAATTACAAAATGGATGTAAATAGAAAAGCCAAAATCATCTACGGACAAAACTATGCAAGAGGGAGATACTCCTAAGTTTTGAACAAACTTTTGATAAATTTAGATATTACAAGTTTTCAAATGAAATCAGCATTCGAGCCAGCACCAAAGTACTGTCTACGGGGTTGGTGAATAACATCGGGACTAACAGTCCACATACAGAGGCATCGGATCAGTGGGAATAAAATTATCAAAATGACAAAGTTACTATTAATTTATTTTCTGCATATGCGCATTTCGACAACTTATCTCTTTTTAGTGCAGATCAAATCAAATGACTGAATGAAAAACACCAAGGATTGTCTTCTGAATGATTTGGCGGGAAATTGCACGAGACTGTAGAGAAGAACAAATGTTTCAACACCGATCAGAAAATATAAAAACTTGATAGAAATTAGAGCAAAATTCTTTATGCTCTGTTCATTATTCTTTTAGGCCACTATTCTTTAAATAATGTAAAAAAAAAAACACATCACAAGATTACTTAATGCAAACAACCTTCCCCTTCATATGCATGGCTTATTCCCACATAGCACTGAAAGCGGACAATGATGCTAGTCGATTGTGCTAACTATAAACTTGTAGAGACATAAAAAATGTGCTCATTGGTTACAATAACATTTCCATATTAAATATAATTATATAACTACTTACAACCTGTTAGATGCTATAATATCATCTTCACACCTGTCACTGAATAATAATCTATAAAAATCCATCACAATAAAATAGGTTCATTCCACCTATTCCAACACTTTGAAATTTAGGGTATTTTTTTTAGAAATTCATGTTGGAATAGGTGGAATTATTGTGTAAACATTTGGCAAAAATTGGATTAGCTCGTAAACACATTGTTCAATTAATGGAGTTAATTACAGGTAAAAGAAAAAATGAAAACTAAAAAACCAAATATAGAAAAAAGAAGGGAAACGGGGAATGTGTCAAAGATACAATGACCCAAAGGGGAGTAATAACAACTCAAAGCCACCATAAGATCTTCAATGAACGGTGAGAAAACCCCACACCCAACGGCAGGTCGGAGTCGGCCCCTGAACAAAGAGCAATCAAATCCAGCGAAATAAACATCATCCTAGACTCCTATAGTCATAAAGTAAACTAACTAGAAACAGGACAAGACACACAAAGGCTTAATAAAATCCTGACTAAGAAGCAGGCGCAAACCTGCTGCGGCGGGGTTAAACTAGTTTTATTGGATCCAAACCTTGCCCCTACAGCCAATGTGATAAATCAAAAAACAATCGTAACAACAGTACAATTCAGTTTTGGCAACAGGACTGAGTCAATTGTGAAAAATGAAACTGAAAGAACTAAATATACGGACAAAAACATGAAATCACAAGAGACTACTAACAGTTAACTGAAATGCCAGCTCCAGACCCATCACCAACTTACCAAGTAAGTTATGTAACCTCAGTATACAGCTTCCACCAAGATCCCTTCCTGTGAGGAGTTTAGCATAATGATTTCATGTATATACCGGAATACATAACCCGTGTCCATGCAATACAGATTTTAGAAATTTAGAATGTGTTTAGTTACATTGCAGAGACCCTATCAAAAATCAATGTTAATACCAAAGAAGGCCATACGTAATGACTTGACGACAATATCGTAATTATAACCCTTATGAATTAGACGATTTAAAGGTTTTATAAGTTTCTTAGGCGAGTTTAAGTATTTTTTACTCTTATGTAAAACATTACCGTAAAATAAGGGATGTGAAATACCAGCCTTGATTAGATGTTTACAGGTTGCATTGTATTTATGAACCAAGTCTTTATATCGATGACAAAATTTAGTAAAGGTTTCAACTAGTTTGTGATAACGAAAACCCTGATGTAATAGTTTTCAGTTATGAAATGATTCCGTTCATTAAAATCGCAAACGTTATTACATACTCGAGCAAATCGAACAAGTTGAGATATGCAAACACCATATGATGGCGCTAATGGAACATCGCCATCCAGAAATGGATAATTAACTATGGGAAAAGAAAAATCACCCCTTTTATCATGAATTTTAGTATCTAATTTACCATTCGTTATATCAAAATTAATGTCTAAGAACGGACAATGATGATTAACAGAATTGACTTTATTCAAAGTAAGTTCTTTGGGGTAGATGTCCTTATGATTCGTATTGTAGTCCAAATATCGGAAAGTGTTGTTAAACTTTTCAATTAAATGCTGTTTAGATGGGTCTTTGCTGATGTTGGTCATAAACTGAGATTCGTAGCAGTACAAAAAAAGGTCCGCTATAAGTGGTGCACAATTGGTACCCATGGGAATTCCTATGACCTGGCGATAAATACAGTTACCGAAACGAATGAATATATTGTCAAGTAAAAATTCAAGTGCTGAAATCATATCAAAACAAGTCCAATTAGTTGAATTCTTTTGTTTTGTATTACTAAAATGTGTTTTAAAGAAATTAGAACATATATATTCACAATCGGATTTTTTGAATGCCCATTGAATAACACGTATGAATTTTTCCTTTATAAGATTATGTGGTCAGGTAGTATAGAGGGTAGAGAAATCAAAACTTTCAAGGGATTCAAAAGGGGCATTATAAGCATTCAATTTATCGAGAACTTCCAATGATTTTTTTACACTCCAAAAATGATTGATACCACTGTTTTCATATACTTTGTTACAGAAATTTATAACCAGGTTTTTAATAGCAGTCAAAGTATTAGTGAGTATAATAGAAACTTAAGTTGTAGAACAGTGACTAGATGACGAAATTAATCTAAATTTATATGGCGTTTTGTGGAGTTTAGGAACCCAGTACATAGTTGGAACTGTTTTACTATCAGGTTTAGCCTGTAAAGATGTGGCTGTTAGAAAATGTATGCTTGTAATTTCACTTTCCGTTAATTGGGTTAATTGAAAAGTATGTGAACTGGTAATTTCTTTTTGGAGTACTTCTATATAATGTTTACGACAAACTATGATGATGTTATTAGCAGCCTTATCAGCTGGGACAAAAACAAATTCCTTTCCAAATTCTTTAAGTTTCATTTGGATGCGAGAAACGGTTGGGTTACTTTTGTGTCATAGCGGAAATGTTGTTCAAACTGTTTAATTCGGATATCGACAATTTTCATAATAGCATTAAAGAAAGAATCCAAGGATTTTTTGTCAACGTGTTCACGTTTAATCCAATTTTTACAATAAGTTTTAAGTGAGTCGTGGATGCATTTTTTTTTTAATTTTAAACAGAAATAACTATTGAAGAACTGAAATAGTTCGCACTTACAAGATACCATATTACTAAATTATAAATATTGTTTTTTCATTTAGAATGCAATTCCATATTTCATAAATGTTAAAGTTATATCAATTCAGAGTCATAAAATAAAAGTAAACAGATATGAAAAAGAAATGTCAAGGAGACAAACATCCCATATCCAGCTTAAAACGGCCCAAAACAAAGAAATCATTTCATTGTTAAGTAAAGGAACCTGCATGAGCATACTGGACAATGTCAGTCTTCCATCTTGAAGTTTTGTTTTCAAGCAAACAATTTGGTCAATTATAGCAAAGATGAGTGTCTAGGAGTCCCCAATTTCTCTAGAAATCTCTGATTTCCTGTCTGCAATGTCTTGATTTCTATCTTTTTTCCTGTATTAAAAGGTTGGATGAAGATAATTTTGTTTAGGAAACCAAAGAACCTAACAAGAAAACCAAGGATTCCAGAGGAAAAGGTGTTTTTTTCTGGAGCAAAGAGAAAACTTTAGTTGAGTCATTGAAACTCATTGTAGCTAGAGCTTTACATGTATTTGCCATATTTTGTAAGTTAATGAATTTCGAAATGCATTTTTAATGTCTGAGATCGCACTTATTTGCTATATTTCCCATTTCGGAATTTTATACATTTTGTAATTTCAAAATGCATCTTAATGGTTATTATATATTTCTCAATCAAAACTTTTGTTTGCTGCGGGAAACTCAAATTTTGATCACCTAAGGGTTCCCGACCACATTTTTCAGAATTTTGGTGTTTTATTTCAAAAGGGTCAGTCTGAGCCATCACTTGGCGCCGTTGTTTGTCCATCTCACATTTTCATTAACTCCTCTGAAACTATTAAAGCGAATTCAACCAAAAACTTTACAGAAACGTTGACTGGTATGTCTTTTATAATAATTGTTTATTTGATTGCTCCAGAAAAATGGCCACCAGCACAGAACATAGTTTAATATTGAACACTATAGGAAAACACCATTTGAAGCATTTGGTTTGAAAATATTGAAGCAAATGTAAGTTCACTGTACCAGAATTATTAACAGTGGGTTTTTGTCGAAGAATGCTCATCGTGTGCATTTTTGTCACATGTACATTCACTCCATATCCTTTCATTTTTTTCATATCAGTCTGGATTCAACAAAAAACCTGGCTGTCATTATGGAACATAGTTTTAAGGTGGACCTGATTGGAAAACTACCTGCTACTAAGCATTTTCGTCAGGCTCAGTTTCTTAAATTTATAAAATTTCCATCTCTAAAACATTCATTCATAAAAAGTATCTTGCATTAATGTTAGAATAAATATATTATAAAACTGAAAAGTTATACTTAATTTTTTGTTGAAAACATCGAGTTATTAAAAAGGGGACATTTCCTATGGTAATTCCATAGTTTATAAATGTACTATTTTCAAAACTTTCAGAAGTATAATATTCATTATTTTCATAAAAGGAAAATTTATTAAATTTATTAACATCATTTTTTTTTCTCAGGTAGGATTACCTGTAAAATTAATTAATCCCTTATTATTGTAAAATATAGTTTGCTATAACATTATGTATTGTTGTCTGCATTTCCGGAAATTGGGATATCGTTTCCGGGAATATTTATATATCATTTTTGGGATTTTTATAATATATTTTCCATAGATTTTCCACTTATATAAATCTTTTCCAGGAATTCTAAAAAAAAACAAATATACCTCAGCTAGGTACAAAATTCAAATCTATCAATATTTATCCATGTCCATATAACATTTATGTCCTATTCACT
Organism: Modiolus philippinarum; assembly: GCA_002080025.1. Taxonomy (NCBI): domain Eukaryota; kingdom Metazoa; phylum Mollusca; class Bivalvia; order Mytilida; family Modiolidae; genus Modiolus; species Modiolus philippinarum. Next base: position 106,071 of record MJUU01005847.1, on the reverse strand, counting down.
ACATGAAACTGAAAGAAAATTTCGCAAACGATGCGTAAGTTTTTTACCGGAAAAGAAATATAGACATTTCCGGAAATGATAAGGAAGAAATTTATAAAATTCCCGGAAATGAAAGTCTTACGTTGGAATACCTAGAATATGTAATTTTAAAATGTTGGAATAGCTAGAAGACACCATAAAGTAAAGGAATTCCAGTTAAGTTAATGTTGTTTTAGGAAAATTGTTATAATTATGTGAATTAAACTAATAATGCCATGATTACACAATTTGCTATAAGAAAATAAAATTAAAAAGTAAATGACAAAAATGATGTACTAGCTTTCACACAAAGACTTGGGAATTATCGGGTGATAATAATTTATGCATAACCTGTTTCACATGTTGCATCCGTCACGTGGACATTGAAAAGTCAGTTACATGTATTTAGTCAAATTTTGTGTTTGTCACTTAAATATTAAATTGAGATTTTTATTACAAAATATATAATTCTGGTTTGGGAGGTGGAAACATTTGAAAGATTTTTTAATTCATGATGACGATACATATGTCTTGTTGAAACTATTGCATCTTCGGTTTGAACATAACCTGGCAAACATGCATTGGGGAGGTGTAGGTGCCCATAAACCGGTTTAATCTTAAATCTGGCCTTTGCTAGTGCCGGTACCAATTGCGGCTGTCCCAAATTCCTATCGTTGTTTACGTTTGTCTTTTGTCTTATTTGTGTTTTTTTTTGTAGTTCCCTGGCATATTGTGACATGTGATTGTAATCTTCAGCCATTGTAGATGTTTCCTGTTATCCACTGTTTTACATGCAATTCACGCACAGCAATTGAGAATGAACATTAAAGACTTATTCCATATACCGATATCTGTATACGATTACTGAGAAACAGGAAGTCACTTTGTAATATTGTGTTTGTCTGCTTATGTTATTAAAACTGTATTTATTAGTACTCTTGTTTGTTACTTGGCCTTTGTAAGTAGTGTTAGTCTGTACAGGTAATAGGTTTTACCAAATATAACACTATCAAAAATGAGGACGGAGTATATGTGTTGACTCGTTTGATAAATCCTTTATCATAGCTCACAGAATAGAAGCTCCAAAATCAAAAGATAAATAAGTCTATAAAAATACTTGGGTGAGTACAACCTACATTGTTTATTTTATGAAAAATTACAATCTTGTTTTTTTCTGAAACACACTTGTGCTGGCTACCCTTTCCCTTTTTATGGACTAATGGACCATGAAACACAAACACGTGGGCCTAATTTTTGGTCTTCCAAACGTTTAGATTTTATCTGCACTGAAGAGACATAAGTTGTCGAAATGCGCATACACAGAAATTAAATTCATAGTAACTTCGGTATTTTGTTATTTTTTAATCAAAATAATTAAATTTTACCAAGCTGCAGTTAATTTGACCGGATGAAAACATGATCAAGGTTATCTTCTGCCTTTTTTGCTTACATCTTGTTATACTTTAGATATGCCATATGTTGCTTATTTGGACTCTGTATAATTAAAATCAAATTTGTTGCCACTTTATCATATAAGACAATAAGGTCTGTAAGTCTCGTTCAATTTTGAAACTTTCATTGCAAAAATTGTACCTTAAAGTTATAATTTTCACTATGATATGTGATGTTCTAAGCAAAAAGTGCAATGTAATGATGCAGTATCGTCATATCGAAGCTAGCGAGAAAAGTTTTCAAATTTCAATTTTATCGTGATTTTTTCGGTGTCACACTCAAGACCTACAGACCCCTCTATGTAATCAAAGCAAAAAAAAAATGATTTCGCGTAGTTGTTAATCTAAAGGCATATTTACAATTCATAGGTGATGAAACGCTCAATTTTGTGCTAGTGGTCGACTTGAACTTGTTATTGGGTCTTTGAAGGTCAAATAGTGACTTCAAGAATTAAGGCGTTATTCCATTGTTTGTTTTACAACAAATTTGTAGAGACTTTGTGTCATGCGCATTTACTCCATATCCTTCATTGGTAACCTTATTCTTTAAACTCTATTATGGAGTTTGTTTCTAAAATTCTTACCTTTTTCTGTTTTTACATTTAGCATATTGTTTATTCTGTTAAATTAGTCAAGGACCACGGGAAGTACCCATATTGTGATTTAAAATACGACAGTGTAACCGCACAGTCTGAAATAATCATCTAATAGATAAAATTTAAACGTTTCAAAATTAATTTCTATGATTTGAGCAACAATAATAGCTAAGCATCAAATAACATGCAAATTAAAATAAAGTCTACATCAATTATCTTCATGATCAGCTTGAATGTCACTTGATTAATTCACAATACATTTAAACTGTAGCTCAAGTTTTTCCGGTAACTCAATCTCTGACAGATGTTAAATTGTTTTTTAGAGACAAGGATATCTGATGAAAATTTTATTATCCGTAAGGAATATCTTGTGACAAAACACATCCATGTGCGTATCCGTAGTATATAACAGCAAACTAATTAACAGCTAATCAGACCAATCATAACTACATTATGTGCTCCCAAAAGCTTTTATTAATCAGAAGAAAAGACCAATATTCGCTTCCTGTTTGTGCTCTTCTAGATAATCAAACACTGTAAAGGATGTTCGCTATGTCTATCACGTTTTCAGAATTCTCTAGCTTTTCCAAACAAAAGCATCAAAATTCGTTTGATAAATTCATAGCTCTGTTTATAGCTTATATTTTGCATTTCCATTTAGATTTTCCTTGTTTTTTTTATTTTCTTAAAAACCTTCCAAACGTTTTTATTTGACTTTCACTTGCCATAAACAGAAACATTATTTACAGAAACTTGCTGGTGGACTGCTATTCCCTGAGGATATTTCCAAACCCAGAAGTCAGTACTTCGATGCTGACCCGAATACTGATTTTGTTTTGAAACTTGGAATACCAAAAGTTATAAAATTTTGATTTAAACTAAGGAGTTTCTCGCTCATGAATTGCTTTGTCCTTATCTCATTTAAATTTATTTAGATTGTATATCTATATTTATCGGTAATTTGTATGAATTTCCTTTGATCTACAGAGACTGATATTGTCAGTATCACCGAACTGGACACTATCACGAAAATATCGGTCACAGTAGTATATAGGGACAGTTCACCGCGCATTTGAACACTTCTACATCGGGTCACGTGATTTCCGCTTCCGGTCACGTGACTTCCGGCTTACGCCACTTCCGGTGACGTCACTTCCGGCTCCACCACGCTCCACCACGTCAAATGCGCGGTGAACTGTCCCTATATACTACTGGTCACTGTTAAGGCGTCACGCGCGGGTTGCTATGCTGACGTCATGTTTTTGTACTATTTGTCGTGCTCATACGCGTAATACGTTGAATGAAGAATGCATACAAATTGCAAAAAACAATTGATTAATATTGCTTAAGTAGAAATTTCAGCTTATTGCAAGTTATTATAGAGTTTTATTAATTATTTTGTGAATGACCGATAAAAGAAATATAGGACATTTTGTTTTTGATACGGACTTTATCACGGCGTAACGCATCAAGCTCGCCCTAACGGGCTCACTTGATTCTGGCCGTGATAAAGTCCGTATCAAAAACAAAATGTCCTATATCCCATATATATATTTACATTCAGATTTTACCAAGTTTGGACCATAACGTTTAGTTTATGGTCTTCTCACTACTTTCCAAATGTTCTGATCTGATCTGCATTGAAGACACTTTCAGCTCTTTCTATTCAGAGGATTGTATCTTGGAATGGTGGCATAGTGTCTTTATCGTTTGCTGTATAATGCGGGACGTTCGAGATAGGAACTCGTTTGTAATTGAAGGCATAAAGGAGCGCTTCAATGCCTGTAACTGGGACTGACTGGATTCGGGCCTTTTGAATTACTATAGAACTCTAACAAGATCAAACACTTTAAGCGTACCATACAATTTCCTCCATGACAATAGTTTACTAGATTTTTGATTGACGTAACAAATTTCCCTGGAGCGCTACTACATGTATTACATGGTGTTCAGTCCAGGTATGAGTAAAGCTCATTGTTGAAGGCCTCATGGTGACTTCTCAAGATGAAGAACAACAACAAAAGCGTTATTCCATTGCTTTTTTACAATGTATTCGTAGAGCCTTTGTCTCATTTGCATTTACTCCATACCCCTTCATTGTTAATTTTAGCTGATCAGTAACAAATTAACTAATGATCCCATCTATCGACTGAAAGTTTTATTTTGTTTGTGTGTGTGTTTAATAAAAGAACTTTCATAGTAACAAACAATTAACCCGAAAGTCATATATTCAGTGTTTTACAAGTAAACGTATTTTTCAGAAAATTGAAAAAAGAGACATAAGTAAAACAAAAAGAGCAGATTTCAAAGTTTTTCTATTATACATGATTTTCTTACCTAATGTTTTGGGACAAGAATCATAAATAACAAAATACCGAAGTGACTGTGAATTTATTTTCTGCATATGCGCATTTCGACAACTTATGTCTCTTCAGTGCAGATAAAATAAAGTGATAAATAAATCTAGTAAAACAAAATTTAAATGTTGACCATATAAATGAAATTAAAAATTGGAAATCAGCATTTCTGGCGTTGTCAGTACCATAGTTTTCATTTTGAACTTTTCAACATTTGTCCTTGTTAAATGAATCAATTCTCCTGTTGAAAAGTTTGAAGTTTCGGTCCGAATGCTGCATGATTGGAGTTTATTTTGTTACTTAGTACTGGGGTTATCATTTCTTTCAACTGTCAGTGACCTTTCAGTAGCAATTGCTGTCGAGTTACTACCGGGCACTATCGAAATGNAAAGGGGGGGGGGGGGTTAAGGATGCCGTCAAACCGGTTGAACCCATCATTTCGTTTAAAATGCATGTACCAAGTCAGGACCATTATGGTCGATAATTTTGCCGGTGGTTTCCACCTGATTTGTCTTTTTGTCTCATGGACTTCGGCTCTTGACAACTCTGTTTGGTAATTGTTATAACCCAAATTTGCAATAATTTATAAATCTCTTATTGCTGCGGTCAAGCAAGTTGCAAAACTTTCAATTTACTGACATTAGAATTTAAACTCCCACGCTCTCAACCTTTCACTGACTAGCCGTCGTACAAAGACAACATTGTATACATTTGTTAGGTTTTCACGTCTGATATATCTACAATGTAGACATTTGACATCGATGAATTTTACACATTGTGTAAGCTTGGGGTTTTAATCTTGACTTCATTACATTAAAAGTTTTGCCACTTCCTTGACCGCGGCAATAGGTGTGCTTGTCATTCTCAAGCCATTAATTCAACTCACACTGAACACATACATTTAAACTCCTTGAAGATTTCTGTTAAGCATTGAAAATGTAGGGAAACGTAAAAGTTGAACAAGTATAAGAACTTGTCTGCATGGTCCCAATAAAGGGTTTATAGATACGTTTCTCAATTGATGTCTGTAAAGCATAAATCTAATAAAAATCTAACAACAAAGGTTTTTTTTTTATTTTTGCTTTAGGCTTTGAAAGTTATCAATTGAGAATGTAATTTTAAAATTGTAGCGCCCGATTTCCCATGTTATAATGCTTTCAGGTTCTAGTTTGTCCAGAAAATATTAAACCATGTTCTTTTGTTTCATGAAATGGTTTACTGGCTATGCACACTTACCCTGTCGAGAATATCCTCACTATATTCTGTGGCTTTTATATTATCTTCTGTGTGGTTCGCCATTGTCGTTTGTTTTCGATCAGCATGCTTTTCTTTTATTGCAATAATTCCGATCGTAAATGCAACGCCCGATTTCATTGGTTAACGTCATAAAAAACTAAGAAGTTATTTTTCCGATAAACGGTCTTTGCCAATGAATACACTCTGCAGTTAAACAGTGCAGTATACGGGGACGTCAAATTCAGTGTTAACATTGTTTAAAGTGCACAGAATTTGAATTATAAGAAATAAAAGTAATTTTGGAAGAGTTTGTGGATGTGTTTACGCGGCCTTTCATTCAAAAACTTCACATAAAGTCCTTCGAACTTTATTCAGTGTGTGAGTTAGTCGGCCGCGTAAACACATCGATAAACTCATCCAAAATTACTTTTATTATAGGATTAAACACTCATTTTAAGGAAATTATCTATTTATAAACTCCGGCAGCTCACTCACAAACTGAATTAAGTCCGAAGGACTTTATGTAAAGTTTGTGACTGAGCTGCCGGAGTTTATACATACATGATTTCCTAAAAAAATAAGTGTTTAATCCTTATAATTCCAATTATGTATGTTAAAAACTGCGTGATCCATGTTAAAGACGTCTTTATTTGCTGCACTATATTTTTTTGCGGATTAATGAGCAAACGGAAATATCGAAAAATATTTCTGTTTGCTATTCATGACGTTGACCAATGAAAATGAACGTTACAATTATATTTGGAATTATTTCTATGTATTCTTGTTTTACATTTTTTTTTGTTGTTACTTCGGTATTCATCTGATAATTTACTTATCTTCACATGAAAATGCTTTTTCGGATAGTTGTATTCGCTAAATAGACCATATCCGAGTTCTGGTATTCAGATTCACCAATTGTTGTTTGTCCTCCCTACGTATATATACGTCACAAAAGTGTGACAAACTTCATGACGTTTTAGGCTCTGTGATATGACGTTTTCTTACTGTGACGTATTGAAAAGTGGTCTGGTAAATCCTGATACCTTATTTCGGATATGGTCTATTGGTTATGAGACCTTAATATCCTTAAACCTCAAGTCGTGATACTCCACTGCAACTCACTTTACTAGTCTCTGACTTATTCCTATAAAATGATGAAAGCTGAAAAAGAAACTCGCTCTCATTGAAGTATAAGGGGTTACTAGTCAGTTTTTATCCCTCGATATTAGTTTTTACTATAAAGTTAAAGCCATACGTATTTTGCTTTGCTGTTTCCTGTACAGCTGAATCTTGTATACTATACAGAATGTCGATTTTAGCCACGCCTACTTCCGGTTTTTATTGACAGACAGAAATCCCCAAAATAATCATTTTTGGTTACGGTATATTTTCCATGACATGAAGTTGTTTTATGTATTTCAAGATAAAACAATATATAATTAGTATCTTTGAATATAACATGTATATGTACTCGGCACGAAACAGATTGAAATGCTCGCCAAAGGCTTGCACATCAATCAGTTTCTTGGCCTTGTACAAATATAGTTGATATTTAAAGACACTAACTTTATATTGTCTATGTATACAATTAAGGAAAATCGTGACTGTTTGTCACGAAACTAACCAGGTCTCATATAATTATTCAGATGTTAGTTATCTGTTGGGTGCAATATAATCATTCAAACATGTGTCACTAAATAATAATCTATATTAAAATTCCATTAGCACAAAATTAAGGGAAAATTAAGTTAATGTTATATAGAAGAGACGTAATATTTAGTTTACATGTATTAAGCAGTAATAATCTGTTATAGAAAAAATATGTGACGAAAATTATATGTTAAGCAATTTTTTGTACTATTTTAAATAGATGAGATGTCAAAGTGGAAAAAAGGTTTAAGAGAGCCATATGTTGCTTGGAATTTACATATGTTAGACGAGGTTTAATGTTTTATCTAAAAAAATGATGATAATTTCTCCTATCTTTTGTTATCTTTTTATGGCTTAAACTGGTGGGTTCACTTTCTAAAAAAAAATTCACAGAATAAAAAGTTTATACAAAGAATTTCACCATAGATAATGACTTGTTACAGCTTTCTAGCAGCGAAACAGATAATAATGACAAGATGTAGTACTGGATTGATAAATATTTCATATAAAGCACTTCTTTATTACTCCTCGGCGAGGCCTCGGAGATAAAGAAATGACTTATCCCGCGGCCATGCCTCGGAGATAAAGAAATGACTTATCTACTACTTAGAAAAAAAGAGTGTAATAATTATGTGTATTGATAAACTAAGAACACAAAGCGATTTGAACCGGTAATAGAAAAATATATGACAAAAAAGATATATCTTTGTAATGTTTTAGTACTTTTCGAAACTCTTGTTTTTGCAAAGGGTCAGTAGTCAACATGAAAAGTTTAAAAAAGCCGTAAGCTATTTGAAATTAGTTTAGATAAGATTTGTCTGACCACATATAACAACACGACAATATTTCTATGTTAAAGATTCGTTTCCAAAATAACAATATAGACACATGTTTACTCGTCTTGTTTTATATGAATAATACTCTGCCGGTTCAGTACACAGCGGTAAAAGCAACGTAGCGCATTAATATGGAGGGGTATTTCCGCCAACAGAGAAATTATATGCTGTAAATTTTATCTTCTCTTTTTATTGTTTTCACTTTCCTTATCCATAATTCTGCATTTTCTATATTTTATATTATAGATTCTAGGATATTAATTTATCATATTTTATATTCTTTCTTTAAATGTTCCTATTTCATCCCGACTTCTGCAGTTTTTATATTTTATATTATTGTTTCTAAAACTCAATTTTTTATATTTTATGTTCTTTCTTTAAATGTTCCCATTTCTATGCTTTGTTCGTTAAGTTCTAAATTCTTCTTTCACTACATTATACTACCGTGTTAATTTCGAAAAATTTCATGTTTTATAATTTGAAAGAGAAATGTTTAAAGTAAGTATTCATTGTGCATCATTCTTTAACTTTTATATTTTATCTTTTAACTTTTGTCTTTGTATTTTTGTTTTTATGTGCTTAAAATAAACGTGGCGGAAAAAACGTGTATGATTGAATTATGACAAGAGATGGCGCTAGTGTTGCTGTGACAGCTGTTCATCCACCAGCAGATTCGTCCACGACCGGGACGTTATAGGGTCATCATATATTTTATAACGTATTTCAAAGACAATTTTTAATATGATGCAACAAAATGCAATTTTTAAGACGATGAGATAAAAAAGCCTTTCCATCTAAGTGGGTGAAATAAAAAAGCCTTTCCATTTAAGTGAGAATGAAGCCGGGAAACACTTGAAGGGTTCATGATTGGAAGCGGTAATAGACTTCACTGAATACTGCTTAACCCCAACAACGGTTGTGACACGGGAAACACTGAAAAAAATCACCCTGAATCGGGAAACAGGTTTTTTTAAGAATCTTTGTTAAAGTGAGTGGGACCC
>MJUU01005847.1:73882-91571 GCA_002080025.1 Modiolus philippinarum | reverse complement strand
TTTTTTGCGGTTGTATAAAAATTAAATTTACCCAGTCAAAGTCAAATTATCTCCCCTTCCTGGCTTCCAACAATAATTATATTCCATCATGCACATCTCCATTTAGTGTCCTTACTTTCTGCAAAGTTTCATCAAAATTCTTTAGGTGGTTAAAGAGGAGTTCACTTATGAGATATTATGTGCAGACAGAATCAATGAAAAATAAAAGTTAATTATCTCCCTTCCTAGATTCCAACAATAATTATATTATTTCATGCACATCTCCATAGAGTGTCCTTCCTTTGTGCAAAGTTTTATCAAAATCCTTCAAGTGGTTTAAGAGGATTTGTGCTTACAAGGTATTTTGTACAGACGGAATCAATGAAAAGTCGAAGTCAAATTATCTCCCCTTCCTGGCTTCGGATAAGAATTATATTCCTTCATGCACATCTCCATATAGTGTCCTTCCTTTGTGTAAAGTTTCACCAAAATCCTTCCAGCGGTTTAAGAGGAGTTGCACTTCGGATGTATTCTGTGCAGACTGAATCAATGAAAACTCAGTCAAATTATCTCCCCTTCCTTGTTTCGGACAATAATTATATTCCTTCATGAACATCTCCATATAGTGTCCTTCCTTTATGTAAAGTTTCAGCAAAATCCTTCCTGTGGTTTAAGAGGAGTTGTGCTTACAAGAAAAGTGGACAGACGGACAGACAGACAGGCAGACATGGCAATTCCTATATACTCCCCTAAACTTCAATTACGGGGTAAAAAAACAAAGAACTGCTGAATGGATTAAGACCAATGATAATTATGACATGTTGACCAAGTGTTATTTTGGTGCCAATCCATCTTCCAACATAGTCCCAAATAGGGACTTTAGTTTAACATCAAAAACTATAGAAAAAAAACATACAAAGGTCTTTTTCTAGAGATCTGGAACGAAATAATCTACCGGTAACAAGCCTTTACAAGGCATGAAAAATACTTATGAGATGCTAACCAAGTATTGTCACTTGCATGCTAATCCCTCATCCACAACTTCACCCTTCAAAACTGGTGTCTTGCAAGTCTGCCCATCCAAGATGGCCACCAGAGAGAACATAGTTGAATTTTGCAGCAGATTACAAAGCTTTCTCCTTTGAAGCATTTGGCAGTTGGAAATAGACTTGGGCACAATATTTCTCCAGTAAATTTTGGAGCGCATTACAAAATGTTCTCTTTTGAAGCATTTGGCAGTTGGAAATAGACTTGGGCACAATATTTATCACTTAAAGTCCACCCCTCTTCAAAGATGTTTGAACGCAGGGAAAAATGTTTTCAATATTGAATTCTTTTTCATAAACGTCTCTTAATATAGTTTGAAATTACAGTCTTTTTTTTTTGGACAGGTAAGCTATCCAGGCTTCTGAGAGCCTTGACCAGTGTGAATACATTTGCTGGTGAGAGAACAAGTCTCATGAAATTTTCCGCCTAATCTTTTCACTGTTTTGCATTAGGTCATTCATATGACAGACTGACACAACAACTGGTATCTTATAATACCTCATCACTCTTTGAGACAGATTTTCACAAAATGGACAACTGAGATATACATGGTAATACATAATGTACTGTCCAAACAAAATATAAACTAAATATTAGAACACCTTTGTATATTATACTGCATACAGATATGTTTCTGACTTGTAAATCAGATTGTACTAAGAAAAGAAATAGCCAAAGACATTGTAAAATATAGTAATTATGCATGTCGTAATACACTGCCACGTTTCACAAAAATTCATAGCTTAAGGGCATAGTTCCAGAACCCCTCCCTTGAACATCTGAAATCAAAATCATACTTGGCCCTAGTATTGTGGTAAACAGCTTGCATACCAAGTTTGAAAACCATATGATATTCCATTATCAAGATATCAAGTGGAAACCTTTGAGGGACAGACGGACTGAAAGACAGAAGGAAGGTCAAATGTCTGACCTACCTACCTATTCCCTTCTTGCCAGGTGGCACAAAAGGCTGAGGGCAATACATAATACCTTACCGCTATGTGTGGTAGGGTATAAGAAGAAAAACAAACCAATGGATATATTATTTATTTGACAGACATAACAATCAGATCAAATTTAAATCTTTGAAACAAAAAGCTACGAATAGATATACAAGCCTTTCTAATGAGAAAAGACAGACAAGCTGCTTCAATGCCATTTTTTTGGAATGATTAAAAAACTATGTAAAAATATCCTACATGCAGTATAAAAGACAATTCAATTTCACTTTAATTTGGTGTAAGTAAAAGAAAAAAGGCCAAAATTTTTTTGAGACTATGAATTTAAGCAACTCTATCTCTTTTGATACAGCTTGTTTATCTTTGGTCCATGAAATGATTTTCCAGCTAATCCCAACATAGCACTTACAAATAAATTTACTTGCATGCATAAATTAGCTATTTATAGCAATAAATTTACACTCTTGAAAAACTCATCTTGGTACATTTTTTTCTGTTTACTAAAAAATCTATCTGTGAAAAAACAACAACAAGTAATACTTGCTTTTTTTCTCATTTTGATTCAAACTTTAAACTACGAAAAAGTAAAAAATGTTTACATCTTGCAAGAAAACTCCCTCATTTTGGTTCTATCAAAAACCACATTTATATAATATGGAGGTTGATAGAAAGTTAAAATGAAGGATTTTTCCTGCAACATTCTAGTCAGCTTTCAAGTAATTTTAATCAACCTCCATTAGTAGTTTCATGCAATTGCAAAAACCAAATGAATATTAGCAGTTGACAATATTATGCTAATAATAATTTCGAAAGCATTTTTTAATTTAAGGACTGATTATAAATTATTGAAAGACTGACATGTAGATCTACTACAAGCACTTTATCAAAAAGCAAATAAAAAATCTGCATGAAGATCTGTTTTCCAAACTAAGCTGGAAAGTATATAATCCTTATGTATTTTAATACATCTTGACTTGCATGTATGTAGGGTCCATCAGTTATAACAAAACAACATTTCAGCGAACACCATTACGAAAAATAGAGACATCAAGGTGCATTAATACATAAGAATGAATACACATGTGTAATCTTTGGTTCTAATAAATAACAGGCATTATAATATTCTGTAATAAGGATTCAACATTTTGGTTGCATATACTTTCATAAACATAACAAGAAAATATTTTAAACTGACGTTTGATTCAGGTTCTTTCTCAACATTCAAGTCCAATCAATATTAGGCTTTTCAAAACACTTCATGTTTCTGATTGATCTGTCATCACATTTGCACCAATCAGATTCTTTTTTTCTGTGTATTGAAAAGCTCAATATCCAATAGTTGCTGGATAATCAATCTGAATCTAGAAGAAAGCATTTAATGAATCTGAAGTGAAAGAAGTAATCAATTTTTGTAGTAAAATGGGCCTCTTGTCTCATTTCTTTCATAGCACTATTTTGTACATGTAAAGTTTATTTTCCTTGCTATGTGGGACTAAATTGGAAATGTTGAATAACCAAAATTTAATTAAATTAAAAAAATCACAACACTAAATTAGGAACTAGCTGGATAAATGATCCTGAATGTCTTTAACAAAACAAGAGTTTAACAACAAAAATAATGGTAGTTGGCACATTGTGGTTAATTCAATGCATAAAACAGCTAGACTGCAAATTAATGTATTGCAATTTCAATGAAGACTAGATAAATAAAAACATTTTTTGTTTATTAGGTGTCAATCATTGATGGGTTTCAGGTGCTAATAAATATCACAGATTTGCTTGTAGCAATCAATGTTGACAAAGAGTATTAAACAACCCATTACACAAAATGAAAACTTTTTCAACTCCTGAGATTCAATCATAAATGCAGTCTATCGAAATTTCTGACAAGAACAAATTGAACTCATCAGAAAAGCTACATGTGTTTCCATTTATGATAAAGCAAGGGGCAACAATGTGACTCGCAAGGGAGATAACTTTTCATCCCTTGCTTCATTGATGAAAGGAAACACTGGTTTTAACCTGTTCAAATGTCACATGCAATAATCCTACATTGTGGACCATTCAACTTAATATCTGAATAGGAAGGTGACAATGCTCATTGACAATGTTGTAAAATAACATATAACTGTTCTGGCAATGAGACAGACTTCAAATTATTAATTCCGAAATATAGGTAAACATTAATGGTATGGAACGTGGTGCAGAGAACTGTTGAGTTGAAATACCAATAATAATAGTATTGGTACAAAGAAATTGCATTAAAATTGCGCAAAATTTGATATGTTTAAATGAAAGTAACATAGAATAATTGTACTTTAAAACAAGATTTACCCTTTCTTTTGCCAATCTCACCCATGTCATGGATTTTGCAAGTCTTGTTATGTCTATCCAGGTTTATGGTTTGGAATGAAAATATTGATCCGCACCCCTTTCCTTTGAGATAATAAGTAGATTGGTCCACATATAATCACATAAATATTTCAACATAAATAAATAAACAGTTTAAATTTCATTTCAGTACAATTTCAACAGAATTTTAATATCATTAGGTATATGTAAGTAAATCTGGAAATGTTGTGAGCAAAACATACAATTTGTGCATAAAATTATCAATAAGCTATGCTGGTTGGTTTGTCACATGAATGATCTAATGAATTACATGTTAAAAACAAATGGGAATTTTCATACATGTTCATACATGAAATTGATTTTCAAGAAAATACTGAGAGGAATAAAAATACATAGACAGAAAGGTATAAAACCTGAAACCAGAGGCTAAGATGATAGAAATAAAAAATAAATATTGATACAGTTTCTACAAATTGGCAAGTCTTGTTTGAAATACATGTAATTAATTAATAATTATAATACTCCATATACAAATGATAATGAACTGGTCGACAACAGCTTATAGATTAATTCAGTACATTACAAATATTATCACAGTAAATCTTTCCATGGGACACCACATCTAACAATTATTAATGTATAGAAACCACCCAATATCTCTTGAAAATTGATTGAAGGAAGATAATTCTTTCATTAAAGGGAGATAATCCTATCTTGTAGAGGTAATATAAATATGGCAGTAGCACAAGTAAATATAGTCTGTAATATGACAATATAAAAGTACCCTATGTCTCCCCACCCAAAATGTATGACATTACTTTCAATGTATGATAATGATCAAGTGATGTGATATCCCTTTCCAAAATTGAGTCCTGTTATACCATGTTCCATTGAATAATATCCTGTTCCGTAAATAATTTACTTCCCCTATACAACTCCACGTCCCATCAAGTCCATGTAACTTCCCACAAACACTGACATTATCTTATAATATGATATTCTATGTAAAAGAAAACCAGTTTAAACAAGTACAGATTTTCTGACATGTCTGATTATATTCACTCTGTTGTCATGACCACGATGATCGATATAAATAATAATAGACAACATGGTTACTGGAAGCGAGCATTGTAGAGCTAAACGCATTGTCACTGACAATTATTGGTTGATTTTTTGTGCAGGAGCACTTTTTCTGCACAAACTTGTAGCAAGTCAGCAAATGTTGAGATGAATAAGTTAGCAACGGCACATCAATTGGTTAATGTTTTATGAAAACAATGCGGTGCTGTAACTTTCACAAACTTCACATTGGAGGCACACTTGGTGCCGAAGGAATAGCTGACTATCTCTTGTTGTCTCTAAATTTGTAGACTAAGATACTAACGACATTCCCATACTTTTACACTTTGATCTACTGAACCAGTGACAACATATGGCGATGATTTATGCATGTCTGAAATAGGGAAAAGAAATCAAATTATACAAAGAACAATCAGTTAGAAAAAACTCTACAATAATATTTATTTCAAGAACAGTTAACATCCCCAAAATAGGCAATTTCCTAAGGAAAAGAATAAAAGAAACCCCATTATAAAACACCTCATTTTCAATACCATCAACATAGATGCAAGCTTCTCGTTATGTCATGAAACATCATGCTCAGATCTATTACTATACAAGTGGTTATTTTCACTTTATTAGTAAAAGACTTACCTAAAGAAGTGACAAAGTGTGTGTGAGCTTCCAATGTCTTGTGATTCCTCTTATTTTTGATATCCCAAATTCGTAATGTCTTGTCATCAGACGCACTGAGAATGTATTTGCCTCCTGGATGGAAAATCAATCCTCTTACCCAATTATCATGTCCTATCTGTAAAAGCAAGTAAGAATATACATGTATAGTAAGTAAAGTGGCCTGCATTACTGGTCCTTATGCATCTTACACAATTTCAGTGTCCCATACAAAATGACAACTGGGTAAATACTAGAAAAAACAAACTTTCATGACATATCAAAAAGGTTGGAAAAAAACATTGTTAAAGCTCAATTTAGTGTGTATGCTCTAGTCAGATACCTCTACAATCCAATACAAATTGTGATTCTTGGGTCACAAGCTGATTCTTTAGTTTCTCATAATAAAACAAGAGCTGTCGCTGAATGGCAGCCAAATATACCCCCCTCTCATTGAAGCCTGAATCGATATAGTAAGTGCAAATTAAGTGGGTGTGGACACAATACAAGTCTGGACACAATGATATAATCTTCAAAAAAAAACTTTTGGTAATGGTGCTAATAATTGCTAATAATAATACTGTCAGAATCACACAAAAATAAAATTCAACTTTTTTTTGCCTCTTTGACATTTTACACAAAAACCCTAAGTGTTAGATAAATTTCATTTCACTTTGAAAACAACATTTCAAGAGAAATACAATGAAAAGTGTGTTTCTCTCTCTATGTTTGATTTCATAATACCTATGCCTTGAATAAATTCTTTGAAAGTCAAAGTCCAAAAAAATCATTGCAAATGGAATCAACGAAAGTCCCAGTCAAATAACCTACCCTTCATGGTTTCAGACAATTATTATATTCCTTCATGCACATCTCCATATAGTGCCCTTCCTTTGTGTAAAGTTTCATAAAAATCCTTCAAGAGGTTTAAGAGGAATTGCGCTCACGAGGTAACCCATAAATATGGAATCAACAAAAAGTCAAAGTCAAATTATCTCTCCTTTCTGGTTTCGGCCAATAATAATATTCCTGTATGAACATCTCCATATAGTGTCCTTCCTTTGTGTAAAGTTTCATCAAAATCCTTCCAGTGGTTTAAGAGGAGTTGCACTTATGAGGTAACCAATACATAGGGATCACTGAAAAGTCAGTCAAATTATCTCCCCTTCCTGATTTTGGACAATATTTATATTCCTTCATGCACATCTCCATATAGTGTCCTTCCTTTGTGTAAAGTTTCATAAAAATCCTTCCAGTGGTTTAAGAGGAGTTGTGCTTACGAGGTAACCCATACATAGGGAATCAAAGAAAAGTCAAAGTCAAATTATCTCTCCTTCCTGGTTTTTGACTATAATTATATTCCTTCATGCACATCTCCATATAGTGTCCTTCCTTTGTGTAAAGTTTCATCAAAATCCTTCCAGTGGTTTAATAGGAGTTGCGCTTACAAGGTGTGTGGACAGACGGACTGACAAAGACAGACAGACAGACTGACAGACAGACAGACAGACAGGTAGGGTGATTCCTATATACCCCAAAACTTTGTTTATGGGGTATAATTTATAAAGTTCCTCCTTTTTCTTGTACAGCAAACAAATTCAATGGCAAAGAATATAAGTACTGTAAACCGAATTATTTTCACGGATGCTTTTTTTTTTTGTTTGGTCCCTTCTGAAGAAATCCCGGAGACTAACTTACACGATTTTCTTTTTCTGTCACAGCATTTTTATAATGTTATAATGATAAGATATTCGTGATCATTAATGGCAGCTTGTGTTCAATTGACTTACCAATGTGAACATACATAGTCCAACACTGATGTCCCACATCTTGATTGTCTTGTCTCGAGACCCTGATATCAAAAATGGTCCATTCCTTGTATTTCCTTTTCCTTTCTTTGCCTGAAAACAAATCAAATAGCATGACAACCAAATATATACAACATGAAGTACAGGACTGACAACAGGATGTGTCATTTTACCAATCATTAACATGATTCAGAGGATGCATAGCTACAGAATTTGAAATACATTCCTGCGCAATTTGCAGATTATTAATGAATCTAAGGAGGTAAATGCAGTATACCATATATCAGAATTTTTCGCATGTGTTTTTTTCGCTATGTTCACAGTAGACAATCATGCACGATTTTTAGTCACTTTGTAAATTTCAATGCCCATTCAAATGCATTGGACTCGGGGGGGGGGGTCACTCAATATGATTTTTGGTAGGGGTGAGCCGCTGGTACATCAGGACCCCCACCCTTATCATATATTAAGAATCTCCAAAATATCTACCTTATCACATATTTTTAGAAGAAAAGTAAAAACCTAATCATATATAATGCAGAAAAGTATACCTTGTCATATATTGGGGGTGAATGCTGTAAATTCTTTATTTTCAATCAAAAAGTAGAAATTACACACAGTTTAATACTTTATTAATGTAGATATGTCAAATGCTAATTAGTATCTGATTTAGATGCGACAAATAGACCTTATCGCACAATCTCATCTAAAATTCCCTACCTTATCACATATTTTCATCACAATTTACAACCATTATCATATAATCTGAAGCAAGAAAAAGGTACCTATTCCAGCGGCTCATCCCTATCTCATCATATAGTGGAAGTGAAATATTTTTTAAGTAATGGACGTTCACAAAAATTACCCAACTAAAGTCGCTGAAGCATAAAATATTTGTCAGGTTATAAAATTATCCATGAATTATGCAGTACTCACTATGGTGATTTATTTGATTAACCACCAAGTTGCTATTAAATTGGCCTAGTGCAAAAAATTTAACAAAGTCATTCAAGTGTAAAATGTAGGTCAAAGTCAAGAAATTGTCTAAGAATTTTGTAGTTTTTAAGAAATGGACTTAAAACACAAAATTTACTCAAGCAAGCGTAATATTTAGGTCAAAGACACCTAATTGTCCTTGATTTGGATAGCACCCATCAAGGTGATTTATTTAATGCAACACCATAGTGTTATCATGTTTAGTTGTTGAGAAATGGACTTAAACACAAAATTTAACAAAAGTCACTCAAGCATAAAATATAGGTCAAAGCCACTTAATTCTTGATGATTTGGGTAGTACTCATCAAGGTGATTAATTTGATTAAACATCATTGTGGTATGATGTGTAGTTGATGAGAAATGGACCTTAACCCAAAATATAACAAAAGTCACTCAAGTGTAAAATATAGGTCAAAGCCACTTAATTCTTGATGATTTTGGTAGTACTCATTAAGGCAATTAATTTGATGAAACACCATTGTTGTATGATGTGTAGTTGTTGAGAAATGGACTTAAACACAAAATTTAACAAAAGTCACTCAAGCGTAAAATATAGGTCAAAGCCACTTAATTCTCAATGATTTTGGTAGTACTCATCAAGGCAATTAATTTGATGAAATATCATTGTTGTATGATGCGTAGTTGTTGAGAAATGGACTTAAACGCAAAATTTTACACAAGTCACTCAAGCGTAAAATGTAGGTCATGGATCCCTAATTGTTGGTGAATCTGTTAGTACTAACCAAGGTGCATATACTGATGTAATAATATTAAAATATTACAAGAGATTACCAAAATATGGACCTAAACGCAAAACTTAACATCAGGATGTACGGACGTACGTACGTACGTACGGACGGACGGACAAGGGTAAATCTATATGCCTCTTCCACTTCGTGGCGGGGCATAAAAATCCCATCAAATTGGATAAAAAATAAAAATTTTAGGTAATCTGCAAATTAGCAATTTGGCCCCGTTTGGCCCCTCATAGCTAGGTAAGGAAACAAGTTACCAAAAATCTAATAGCAGAGCGCTGTGTTAATTTTTCATAAGCAATCCATTGAAAAACACTGCATCAAAATCGGACAAAAAGTATAAAAAATAATTTTTTTGATTAGCCCCTTTTGGGCCCCACTTATCTAGGGAACGGTACATGCTATATGAAATCCGTTGGAATATTACTGATAGGAAATTTCCTAAGGAGCACACTGAAAGAAACCCCATCAACATCGGATTAATAATACAGATTCTTCAGATTAATATGTGAAAACACTCGATTTAACCCTTTTTGGCCCCTTTTTTAAAAATGGGTGGGGTCACAATGACCAAAACTCCTCTAATCCTTCCTTTTGTACCAAAGAACATTATTTTAAATTTCATAAGGATTGATATACTAGAACTAAAGTTATTGACCAAAAACTAAAGTGTCTAAAGACAACGACGACGACAGCACTAGACCAATATACGACCGCAAAATTTTTTGTGGTCGTATAAAAAGCATTAAATTTTCTTCCAACCAGTGCACTGATTGGTTCCAGGAAGTCTGTCTACAGAGTTGACAAGGTCAGTCCCCAACTGAGTAAATTGGAATATCCTGTCTATGCTAGATAGATTTACCCTTTTCAAGGTGCAAGCAAAAACTAGTTGTCCCAGTTGTCCAAATCCACCTTTTTTTTGTTATTCCTAGAAAATCTTGGAATTGGTTAACTTGGTCTTGTCCTGATATAGCTGAAATACTGCTCTCTGGAGATAGCACAATCAATAAAAATAATCTGGATATAAAACAATATTCTTCTACTTTTGGTTATTACATGTATGTATGGATTTCATGAATGATTAAGAGCAGAAAAACTACATGGGGGTAAAAAGTCATATGACAGACTGGCAATTACTTACAATGTCAGACCAACATTTTTAGCCATTATTAATGACATCAAATACAAATGTTAAAGCAAGAAAAGAAGAAATCATATCATCTTCTTAATTTCTTCATACATGTCTGAATTTGTAATATTAAACTCAATTCAGAGAATAAATTCTGAGAAACCAATTATTGTCCTACTTTACAATACATAGATGTAGTGTTTGTTCAATATCTAGCAATGAATTCTGCTTAAACTGGAGCTAGGGGCCCTCTTGAACTTTCTATGAGGTATGGGCAAAGCTAATTTTTGAAGGCCTAATGATGACTTTAAGATGAAGAACAAAAATAAAAGTTTTGTTCCTTTGCTTAGTTATACCATATATTTGCAGTGACTTTGTCTCGTGTGTATTTACTCTATATCCTTTCATTGTGTTATGTGTCCTCAGCCTGTGTTCTAATAACCCTTAAAACCACTAGGTGTTTTCCTTATCTCTAAAGTTTTCCTATGGAAACCTAAGTGTTTCAGTTGCATAGATCTATGGACAACCCATCAAAGAATCATATCCCCCTCCCCAACACTACTCAAACATTGCTTGCTGGATACATGTATAGGAAGGTAAAAATCAATATCGTACATCTGTAGCAACTGCTTCATTAATTTCTGGATGTGAAGATTCAGGAGCCCATGCTATACATTCTACAACATGTTCATGTTCTCGTAATTCTGCTTTACATTCTTTGGTTGCAGTCACCCAGACTCTGACTGTCTGTAATTAGAATTATCAATACATGAAACATGACTAATGATATGACTTAATTGTTACATTTACAGATATAACTGATTAATTACATTAACAGATATGACTAAATGATAACATTAACAGATATGACTAAATTGTTACATTAACAGATATGAATAAATGATTACATTAACAGATATGACTAAATTGTTACATTAACAGATATGACTAATTTGATTACATTAACAGATAGACTAAATTGTTACAATAACAGATATGACTAATTGATTACATTTTAACAGATGGGACTTAAATTTTCAGGAACAAGTTACGACAGTTCAATTAAAATGTACACATCACCCAGGGAAGGCAATATAAATCACATCTTCACATGAGTAGCTGGGTATTATTTGAGAATAAACATGCCTAACTTTTAAAGAAAACAGCTTCAATGGATGGCTGCTCAATTTTCAAAGTGCCTTCATTGGGTGTCAAGCTTTTATGGCACAGCTGTATGTTTGATTATACTATTCTGTTTTCTTCAAACTATGTACTTGTGTACATATCATTCATTTTTTTCTTACGCCAAGTAAGAAACATATGTTGTTCCTAAAATCTTGTTCTCTAAGAATCCTTGACTTTTGACCTTTTAAATAAATCATGATGGAATATAAATGCAACAAATTCCATGATTCTGTTAGGCAAGTTTTATATGTTTCCTGAAAATTAGACTTCAAGTCCTACATTGTAGATGCAACCCTTTGCTCATGGTCCTTAGATCGTAAAATTTAATTCTTTTTAAATTTAAATAATGCACTTTCTAGCTTAATGGTTATGTTTAATTCTTTTTGCATGGAACAATAATTTTTAATCTCTTGAACAGAAAGTTAGAAAATTGCAAATTGTTCAAGGCTCAACATTTCTAATGTCAGTTTTACCCTCAACATTAGTCACACATTAAAATTACACTTAAGGTTACTACTTCTTTAACCAGAGGAAGATTTTTCCAACAATTAAGCATTTTGATGGTATTAGAGTGTACTTAAAGCATGCAAACATGAATATTTTTTGAGTTGGTGAGATTTTGTGACTTTTTGCCAAGAATTTATGCACTGTGAAATAAATTGGTTTTTGTGGCAAAGAATGCTAGTATGAGGAGGTTGGGGTGCCTTCTGAGTCACTTCAAGTGGATATATACTATAAATGCTTCTAATAACAAGAGGCTCTCAAGAGCCGGTATCGCTCACCTGGGCCATTGCTGACAAAAACAGTCAAAAATAATAATACCAATGTTGAATGCCAATCTTGAATCTGTTCAGACAAGCCCGACACATTTTAAGAAGGGGACAAACTAAGGTCCATTGTGACCAAGTGTGATTCCAATTGGCCANTAAAAATATATAAAAATGCCCATTTTTGCCCTTTTCAAAATGAGGTAAAACAACAATACCCAGTAAGAATTTGCCAACAAACATTCATTCAAATTAAAGTCTAACCTGTCTTTGACGGGCATCAGAGGGAAGACAGGATATTGTCCTTTATAGAAAGGTTGCCTTTAAATAGAGGTTAATTGTTTGGCAGTGAAATGAAATTCACTAATATGTACAATGTAGAAACAATGTATTGTAAGGTCATGTTTGTAATGGTTTGGTTTGAATATAAAAAACATAGGTAATCAACTATTACAAAGTTCGCCTCGTTGTGGCATATGGTCACAATAATATAACTTTCCCTTGATTATCTAATTTTTCATTAACATGTAACATACAGTAGCTGAAAATTGAACTCTTATGTTATATTCAATGATAAGTCGATCAAGCAGAAAATGTAGGTCAAAATGACACAATTTTGCCATGATATACCATCTGAAATGCATGCATATACAAGGTTTGATGATCCTACAATGTACCTTGACTGAGATATGAACACTTCCAAGAACTTGAGTGCAAGTCAATCAAGAGTAAAATGTAGGTCAAAAGGACCCAATTTGTCCTCGATGCTTATGTATCATCCTAGATGCATGCATATGCAAGGTTAGATGATCCTACCATGTACAGTAACTGAGATATGAACTCGGACATAAACTGGAATGTAAGTCAATCATGCGGAAAATGTAGTTCAAAGTGACCTAATTTTGCCTGGATGCAGACATACCGCCAAAAATGCATGCACATGCAAGGTAAGATGATCCTACCATGTACAGTACCCAATATATGAACTTTGATGTAAACTTGAATGTAAGTCAATCATGTGGAAAATGTAGGTCAAACTGACCTAATTTTACCTGGATGTTGACCTACTGCCAAAGATGCATGCACATGCAAGGTTAGGCAGTCCTACCATGTACAGGAACTAAAATATTAACTCTGACCTAAAATTAAATGCAAGTTGATCAAGTGTGAAATATAGGTCAGAGACCTAATTTTCTAGGGGCTGTGAAACAACCCAAGATACACCTGCACACAAAGTTTGATGACCCTACCCTTCCTACCCTTCATAGTTCCCAAGATATATACCCAAATGGGGATGGGGACACAGACACCAAGGGTACTCCAAAAATCCCCCTCAACTTTGTTGAGGCAAACTAATTATGTTTTAACATCAAGATGCTTCAAGTGTAAAACCTAAATATCATTGGTTAAAGGAAATATCTGCAGGTTAAAGATAATTGATACTTAAAACCATGTATCTTTCCAAAATAATTGTTTTTTCCCTGCCCGTTATAGAGTTTTAAACATCAATTCAGACCAAAAAGGAGTGCCTGCAGCCTGCCTTGTACAGTGCCCATATTAAAGATGATATTTATACAGGAAATCGCTTCAGGGGACCACAGACTGCCCATTAGTACAGGTTTGACTGTATTTGATATGAAATTTCACTGAAATGTAAAGCTTGCAACAAGGTTAAAAGTTAATACCTGGTCATTTGATGCAGATGCTATCAATGATCCATCATGGTAAACTCTTACCATCCTCACCCACTCTCTGTGCCCAGTGAATGTCTTCACACAATAACTGTCAAAACATATTATAATGTAGTAAAATAGAGCCTCCCAAGAGATACCTGAACTCTTATTAAAAATAATTGGCTTTCAAGAGATGCTTGATTACAATTATCTTAATTTCTTTTTTTGATAAATATCTTGTTAATTTAAATCACCAAGAAATTGTGTTCTGTTTTTGTCTTGTTTTTTTTTAAATTTTGAATGTAATTATCACCAGATCTCATGTTTAGACAGATGTTTTCAAATTGCAATCTTGGTGTTACAAGAAAAGACTTACAGACCCTTTTACTCAGTGATTCTATAAACATATATGTACTTGTAGAAATGTCAAATGATTTTCAAAATTAGAGATATATTTTTGTGTAAAAATTGTTTGTCTAAATTAATTTTTTTGTAGTTGTGGTAACTGCAAAAGATGACAGTTTTCATATACTTGTCAAAAGTGTAAGTACAATGGTATTTTCAAGCTCTGAAACTCCTAACAGTTAACCTTCCAAGTATATA
The DNA here is from genome assembly GCA_002080025.1 of Modiolus philippinarum. Classification (NCBI taxonomy): domain Eukaryota; kingdom Metazoa; phylum Mollusca; class Bivalvia; order Mytilida; family Modiolidae; genus Modiolus; species Modiolus philippinarum. The sequence continues at coordinate 76,587 of MJUU01005847.1, read as the reverse complement.
GTAATGTATTGATATTACATGTATATTAGTGTGAAGGAAGGGAACAATGCCAAACCCAATACAACCTGAAGGAAGAAATACAAGCCCCAACTGCCAATAAACAAGATTTACGAGTACATGTGAAAATTCTGAAAACTATAGCTTGCAATATATGGACATATTAAAGATGAGATGGAGATTTATTGATTCAATGATACAAGGAAATGGATACCAGTGATCTAATATAGAATAAACATCAACATGGTCAAAATGTTCTCTCTTGTACCAAATCAATGTCCTATAAATTTACTAAAGCTAGAATAGAAGTAGAATATTTAATTTCCATGATGATACATCAAAGTCAGCCTTAAAGAAGTATATCAGTATGGAATTTTCAATTGACATACCCTGTAGCTACTTCCCACATCTTGATTGTTTTATCTCTAGAGCACGAAATTATGAAGTCTCCACTGGGCATAAATGTTACACTAGAAACATTGTGGTCATGGCCTGTAAATATAAATCACTACAATTGTAGCACTCTTTTTTTTAGTATGAACACTGTATTTAAAATGCATAAGCAATTTCCATCAATAATGTTTAGTTTAAACTAAGTTTATTTGTAAATATAGAACTTTGATGGCTCAACCTGCAAAAACTCAAACTGCATGGATGCCTCGAACCATTTTTGTGGTCCCTTTGCTCAAGTGTAAACAGAGTACGACCTGACTATCTCAAACACCCCATTGGCTCGAATTGTTTTCATTGGTCCCTTGGGTGTTTTCGAGCCATTGAAGTTTGACTGTATAACAAATTGGATAAGACACAAGCAATACATACTTATGAATCAATAATGTACATGGATAGAAGGTTTGGAAGGCACTTTTTTTTTTTAAGACCAAACCACACTAGAATAAATGTACAACGTTTAAATTCATGCCCATGACCAATTAAAAATATGCCTTCCAACACTTCCATGCATTGTTTTGCAAGATAATAAGACAAATTGTCTGGGTGAAATTTCAAAACTTGATAAGCAAACACATTTAAGTGTCAATATCTCTGTAAAAAGTTAAATTTTTCCATGTCAACAGCTTTCTGAATGTTATCAAAATTATTTAAGGTGTTCACAAGTCTTTTTGAAAACAAATCTATCAAACAACACCGAAGTTATCTCCCTTTATATATCAATATCACATTACGGTAACATACAAAACTAAGTTTTATCAAAATTAACAACCTGTCAAGCCATTCAACTTACTGGATCAATTCATGTTCATTATTAGAAGTGGTTGACATGGTTGAATTAACTCCTTTTGAAATGTTGAAATTGAATCATACTGTTGAATACACCCTTGCACATGCCTTAATATTGTCTTTTTTTTTTTGATGATTATCACTAACAAGGTCCCCATAAATATGAATTATCAATGTAATTGGTTATTTTAATTCTTTGTGGCACATGTGATCCTGATAAATGCAGAATAGTGAACAATGATTCTTTGGAAAGTAAATTTTGGGATTCAAAATATCAATATCTAAATTTTTGAAAATTTAATTAAAATCTGAGGAGTATCTTGTTTCGTGTAAAGCTCTGTCATAAGCTGATTTAGGCTTTTCATTTAGATTTTTTGGGGTTTTTAGCTTTAACACAAATATTTTGATTTGATATGAACTTAAAAGTGGAACAGGGCTAAAATGTATGGTATTGGAATGGTTATTACTAGTAAATATGATTGTTGTTGAACACCTTGTGAGCAATACTGCAGCTATATTCAGGATGATTATATTAAAATTACTACTCTCTATCATTCAATGGTATATTACAAAGATTGATAATAAGTTAGATTAATGATACAAGTTCAACTGTTCAAACAACATTTTTTGTTGACATATCAAAAACTAAACCTGGCTGAAAAATAAAGATTTCAAAATAAATATTTCTATATTTTTCTGAACTAAAATACCTACCATATAAAGTTTTTACACATTCATAATCTGTAAAATCCCATAATTTTATCTTCATATCTGCTGAACAGGAAACTGTAAAATACAAACAAACATGTTCTCTTTATTTAACAAATCATTTTACAAAGTCCTTAAAACTTAATAAATATCTTCACATATGAGTTGTGCTTGACATAAATTTACATGGAAGAGATATTTTTTTCTGGACGAGAAATTCAGTCACCAAAGAAATTTCTTCTGCAGGGTAGCTGAGTTCCAAGGGAAGATATTTTATAGTGATTAGACAAATATTGAGGACAACAGTTTAGCAGTCATTTGAACTTCAAGAATGTAATCGATGCAAAAAAATATAATTGATTATCGCCGACATCCCTGAAATAAAGGGCTACGCCAAGCGCAGCATGATACGACCGCAGCATGTCGACCACTGAAATTTCAACAAAAGTAGTTTAAAGTGAATGTGGACACAGTAAAGAGCTTGACACAATAATTAGATGGACACAAAAGGAAGCTAGACACAGTTATTAGCTAGTAACAAAATAGGGAAAAACCCCCTTTGATTACTTACTGATAAAAAACCGTAAGAGCTATGCAAAATATGTACTGTCAACTAAAACTTTACATCCATAGAAATTCAAAGAAAAAATCCAGCGAAATCTGATGAAAAATAAAGATATGACACATTTAGAAAAATTGCAATTTTGGCCCCTTTGACCCCTTGTAGCTCCGAAACAGTAAGAGCTACAAAAAATCCGTTG
>MJUU01005847.1:58408-73370 GCA_002080025.1 Modiolus philippinarum | reverse complement strand
GAAACGGTAAGACCTACAAAAAATCCGTTGACATACTACTGAAAGCTTAGATCAAGAGGAATCCAAAGAAAAAAATCTCATTGAAATCCGATGAAAAATAAAAATTCTACATAATCTGCAAATTCGCAATTTTGGCCCCATTCAGACCCTCATAGCTGGGAAAGGAAACAAGTTACCAAAAATCTAATAGCTGAGTGCTATATTAATTTTTCGCAAGGAATCCATTGAAAAAAAACTGCATCAAAATCAGACTAAAAATAAAAAAATTATTTTTTTTGAGATTTGCCCCTGTTGGGCCCCATTTATCTCGTGAGTGTTACATGCTACGTGAAATCCGTTGGCATACTCCAGATTGGAAATTTCCTCAGGAGCACACTGAAACAAACCCCATCAAAATCCAATAAATAATAAAGATTCTACAGTCAAATATGTGAAAACACCTCATTTAACCCTTTTTTGGCCCCTAATTCTGAAATGGGTGGGGCAAAAACCTAAAGGAAAAAAACGTTTCTCAAGAATGTTCCAAGAAACATCATACTAAGATTTGAAAACAATCCATCCACTAGAACCAAAGTTATGCTGTCCACAGACACGAAAATACCTATTTTTACCCCTTTTTGGCCCCTTTTTTGCCTCTTTTTCAAAAACGGGTTGGGCATGGAACGCGAAATTAGAACCTGGGCTTAAGCTTGTGCCAACAAACATCATACTAAAATTTGATAATAATCCGTTCACTAGAACTAAAGTTATGCTGTCCACAGACGCCGACGCCAGCGCCATACCATAATACGACCGCAAAATTTTTGCGGTCGTATAAAAATATTCTAGGGTTGATTTCAACAACCCCCTGGCTTTATTTATTAAAATATTCACGAGAAATTGCAAAAAACACGCAAAATTCTTTTTTCTCTTCATCATGTTCAAAGGGAACAATTTACTTCCTGTTAATGAATTTGTCTATATACCGTGATCTCATAATATTGAAAACCACAGCGGTACACAACTAACCAATATATTTAAAAGGAAGATTACAATTAATAAATATCAATCAAATTAGTGACTCAGAAGGAATACTATACAGTCAGGAATAAAGTGTTTCATGGTATGATATAAAAGAACATAACAGGGTTTGAAGCTTAAAATAAAGGGCTACGCCGAGCGCAGCATGATACGACCGCAGCATGTCGACCACTGAAATTTCAACAAAGGTAGTTTAAAGTGAATGTGGACACAGTAAAGAGCTTGACACAATAATTAGATGGACACAAAAAGAAGCTTGACACAGTTATTAGCTAGAAACAAAATNTGGAAAAACCGGTTAAGATTTCCTGGCATATCCAAATACAGTATGTCGCGAGCAAATTTAGAGATGTTTGACATCACATATGAAGCGCACAGTTATTATGTATGAAAAGGAAGTTTTGCAATAAATTTTACAAAATGAGAAATAAATATCTCTCAAAATGGTATAATGTAGGCTTCATGGGTGTACATAAATAGAAATATGGCTGATATTTACCTAAAAATAAGAAAAAGAAGGGAAGCCTACAGGGAAGGAGATAAATGTTATTAATGAAACAAAAATAGGGAGAGAAAATAGGATACCTGTGTGAACCTTCAGTTATGGCCATTTTTGAGAAAATATAATATTATTTCCATTTTTCAACCATATATTTATTATAACAGGCCATAATTTGAGAAGATAGTTCAATTTTTGGAAAGAGAATGAATGGTTGCTAAGGTGAATAAGGGCAAAACCTGTTCAAAGATATGATGAAGGTGTTCACAAGTTGAAAACAAGGTCTCAATAACCGGTTATAACGTTGCCATTCACTTCAAGGCAAAAACAGGCAATTTCAAAGTTTTGCCCTCAACATATACGGTTAACGCGAGTCTCATGTCATATATCATTTCGAAGCATTTTATCTAAGGAATCCAAACCTGTTGTAAAAATATGGGGTCACCGTTTAGTTTTCTCACAAAATTTCAACGAATAAAAATATGAAATATTTACATTTTTGATGACATGTGCTGCCCCACCATGACTAATGCCCTTTCACTCAGGTGTAAACACAATATTCATACACTTTGTTCAAATATGACACTTGTTCCCATAATTATATGCTATGAGCTTTCGTTTAAGCCCTTTTATGGTGTTTTCACCATTAAAATATACTATTTATGACTTGAAACACTATATTTTCAAATTTTGGTTCTTTAGGAACTTTTTGACTGAGGGGTCAACTGACCCGGAAGTGGTTACTGAGACCAAAATCTATCAATCAACTACGAAATTATCTCCCTTTATACATCAATATCACATTAACATACAAAACTAAGTTTTATCAAAATCAACAACCTGTCAAGCCATTCAACTTACTTGATCAATTCATGTTCATTGTTAGTAGAGGTTGACATGGTTGAATTAACTCCTTTTGAAATGTTGAAATGAATCATACTGTTGAATACATCCTTGCACTCTGTCCTAATATTATCAAAACTCATGATTATCATTAACAAGGTCCCCATAAATATGAATTATCAATGTAATTGGTTATTTTTATTTTTTTTGTATATGTGATCCTGATAAATGCTGAATAGTGTACCATGATTCTTTTGAAAGTAATTTTTTTGATTCAAAATATCAATATCTAAATTTTTTTTGAAAATTTCATTAAAACCTGAGGAGTATCCCGAGTAATCTATAAGCTGATTTAGGCTTTCCATTTAGATTTTTTGGGTTATTAGCTTTTACACAAATATTTTGATTTGATATGAACTTAAAGTGGAACAGGGCTAAAATATAGGCTATTGGAATGTTTATTACTAGTAAATATGATTGTTGTTGAACACCTTGTGAGCAATACTGCAGCCATATGCATGATGATTATATGCCAATTACTACTCTCTGTCATTCAAAGGCATTAAAAAGATTGATCAGATAGATTAATAAGTTCAACTCTTGAGCTGCCAGGACAAGATTTTGTTGTCATATTAAAACTGAACGTCATGAACATGGCTGAAAAATAAACTTTTTAAAATAAATATTTCTATTTTCTGAACTAAAAACCTACCATATAAAGTTTTCACACATTCATAATCTGTAAAATCCCATAATTTTATCTTCATATCTGCTGAACAGGAAACTGTAAAATGCAAGCAAATTTTTTTTTATTTATTTTACAAAATTCTCAAAACCCATCAAATATCTTCACATATGTTTTGCTTGACATACATTTACATGTGGGAGTTAGGAGGAAATAATTCACCGTATGTATCGAAATCGCGGTATTTTTGATGATTTGGCTTATGATACGTGAAAGGCCCCTTTTGATACGAACGATACAGTTCTAATTACATGTGCACTGAAAAAAAATATTATCTGCCTTCTTTTTGAAGCTTTTTTTTCTATTGCCAAATAAAAAATATCTTACATTTTTAGAATAAATCATTCAATTTATTCTAATTATTTCAATCTCCAATATTTTCCATGATGTCATAAGCGACCTCAGTTGTAATGGCGGCAGAGTTGTAAGGACAAAATAATTGTAAAATGTATCGCTATATGTATCCTAATGCAGGTGGAGTATAGCAATATGTATCATTTGCTAAAAAGGTGTATAAAGAGATAATTTTTTCTGGATGAGAAATTTAGTTACTAGGGAAATTTCTTCTACAAGGTAGCCGAGTTTGAAGGGAAAATATTTTATGAAGAATGTTTCAGAGTTGACATATTTTTATGTGTAAAATAATATCTACAGTTGAGCATTGATGGCTTTACTGCAATAGCTAAGCCGCCATGAATGTCTCAAACAATTTTTATTGTCCCCTTGTTCAAGTTTATAAACATAGTTCGACATCAATAGTTAAACTCCACTGTAGCTTGAAATGTTTTCATAATTCCTTGAATGTTCGAACCATCAAATTTTCCTGTAGGTTTATTCCATTATAAGTTCATTTATTTGATTTCAGAAAATATTTCTTGGTATAAGAAAGAAACCATTACATATATGTACTTACTTTACAATCATGGTTTAGCTTTTTTTACGAGAAAATTTATATCTAAGTTCCAGTTATATTCACATTGGTGGGCATAAGATGATATGAGCTTGCAACATGATACAGATGGTCTTATATTTACCTAAATATTTTCCTGTGTGATCAAAAGCTATATCTTGAACAGAATCTGTGTGGCCTTTTAATGTTCTCTCATAGTCACCCGTCTCATAGTCCCATAACTGTAATATAAAACACACATAACATGATTTTAACGATGTGATTAAATCTCTAAATATGGTTTATGTTATTTTCGGTTAAATACTGATATGGTCTTACATCTTAATTTTCATAATTTACTCCATCTCTGATCCAAATTGGTGTATTTCAGAATTCCTTTACTGGAACATTTTTAAAGTGAAACTACACCTTTTTTCCATTATTTCATATGTGGAAAAGAATGTTATTCTATATCAATTGGTGAAAACCCGACCTAGATTTTTTAAGTGGTTTTGGAGAAATATGAGTTTTTGTATTCAATTTTTATCAAATCTGGATCACTTCGGTATCTCAATACGTCATAGATACTTTAACCACGTGTTAATCACATGATTGCTTTTGAATCGTTTGATTGGACAAAAATTTCTTATCATTAACCATACTGTTAAAGATCACTACGATGTACCAACTATTGCAAATGAAAGTGAGCATTCAAAATGCAGTTACAAAAAACTTCGTTTTATTCCCTTTTGCATATTATTCATTTATTTATTTTAAATTACCACAATGATGCATCCGAAATGTCTACAAAATCCCAATGAAATGAGTTTTTCTTCGTCCGTATTTATTTAACAAAAGCTGGAATATGTTGCCATAAAATGATTACACAAAAATGTAACAAAAACAACAGGTAACATTTCTGATATTACCTCGGGCATTTGAAACCTTTGATGTAGACGGTCACCAATAGTCATTTATTGCTACTTTCGTTAATTGGATAATTGGTCACATGTCACCTTGCAGGTGTGAAAAATATTGATCTGAGAGAAATCATTTACCTGTGATGTTTCTGAATAAAATGAAATCCACAGCGAGTCGATGCAAACAGAAAATAAATAAACAAATAAAACTTGATAGAAGTACTAAAATAGATAAGAACTAGCTAATTTTCAACATGCCATTTTTAATCAAAATGTCCTCAATTATAAAAAATTAGACTTTACTCACGAAAATATTGTTTTTGAAAAGTACTGAACGAAAATTTATCAAGCTTTAATGGGAGGATAGGACTGGTAAATAAGATGAAAATCGTATCAATAACCAAATCATCTTTGCATTCTGTATTTTTGACCGATTACAGACCACAAAATTAAATTACAATCTGTCAATTTAGTAATGTTTTGTTTCAAGTTTTCACGAAGAGCATCTTCCACTAGAAACTATTGTGCCCATGATTCTGTGACATTTCGACCGCCTATTTATGTATTCATTTTTTTTTCATTTTATTTTTTTACATCCACAATGAAAGTTTACAAAAACAACGTATGATAGCTTCTCTTTTGTGAATTATTTCACAGAAACAAACATTAATTAACGGTCGGCATCCAGAATGACTTAGTTGTGTATTCAAATCATAAGTTACCTGGCAGACAAACAAGGTGTAAAACAGACAGTACACCCATTTAATGACAATCCAATATATCCCTTGTATTTAGGGGACAACCATTTGATTTTCAGGGGAGGGATTGGGTGATTTTGCCTGGAAAATTTATTTATTTTCAAAAAAATCTTGGATAAATCATTTATTTTTACCAAAAGTCACATCGAATTATATGTTTGCATTTTCAACAAAAAAAAATTATTTATTTATTTATTTTCACGATAAGTAGGATTATAATATTTATTTTCACTGGCATCAAGATCAAATTATTTATTTGCAAAATCTCTCAAAGCCTCCCCTCCCCAAAAATCAAATGGTCGTCCCCTTACTATTAACTTGATTAATGTTTTGAATAAATGCATCTACCCTATTTTAGTAAAATGTTAAAATGTTCAAAAAACGTATGCAAAAAATGGGATTTTAAATCGTGCACATTGCAGCGGTTGTATATTTCTATGCCGCTTTTTACAACCTGCAGCTTTTTTGCAGTTTTCTTGTAAATCAACAAAGCAAGCTCGAGAAAATTAGCACGTCGAGTAAACTGGTTATTCTGACAAGTATTTTGACAGATTTTTAAAATGTTCAACCACCTGAATGGCCATTGATGACATGAAAGGCGAAGAATAAGTGCATATTTTCCAAGAATTCCACACAAATGGATGTACTTTGAAATGATATTCTTGCAATCTATGCATTACACACCAACAGATCGTTGTAAACAAGAACATATTTTGCTTCACTTAATACACCTGACTCGTAATTTTATTGGGCATAAGATGCAACTACGGTCAGTTTGCAAAAATTGTTAGTTGGACTTGGCCTCGTATCACTTTTCTTCGTGAGTTTGAAGGAACACTGCAGACATGTCAACTCTTACTTTTTCATTTACTATTGATGACTCCAGACATCGTTGTTTTTGTTTTTTGTTTTGTTTTTGTTTTTGTTCTTTATTTTTCTTGCAGATCACTAGGACAGCTGTTTTATAAATTTTATTTACGCGTTTGACTATAAAAGCGAAATTTTCACCCAGTCGGCTTTTGCCTAAGAAATCTTCACGATTGGCGTATTATGCTGTTGTAACACGCTACATGGACAAAAATATATTCTTATGGAAGATTTTCCTACCAAAATATGCAATAATTATTACATACATAATTGGTTCTTACGGATATTATTAATATGCTTGTTCTGAGGAAGGTCAACGCTTTATATTATTTTTCCTTAAGAAAAAAATCCACAGGAATGAAATCACAGGAACACACTTCAAATGTGTATGGGGTTATAAATTGTCCATTACAATTACCTGGACTGCCAAAAGACACCTGTTGTTTATTCCGATAATCGACTATCTCCGATCAGCAGGTGACCTATACAACATGTCTCGTGCCAGCATTTTGCCTGGTGTGGCTATTTGACACACAATATACAATCTTGTCATCAGACACAATTTACAATCGTTTGAAACAAATCAGTCTGTTTTTATTAAAATAGACGAAATTATGTCTGGATCTGGTAAAATATGCATGCATTATGATTGATTCTGTCAAATTAAATTTATTCCTAAAAAGAGACATACGTTTTATGTTTCTCTGACTAAAACGAGGAAAATATATACATTGAAAATATTCTACTTGGCTTAAATAAAAATCATGCTATCTGACATAATTGTGTAGTAGAAATGCTGTCTTGCTGGCCATTGTAGTTTATTTCTTTTTATATATATTTCGGTTATTAGTTATTCATTACTGACCATTCGTCGATCTGTTCAAAATGGCTGTCCCCACAACGATAAAATATTAATTTTGTATTTGCTTTTAGTACTTTATCTGTTAAAATATAATATTAATATCAGAGTATTATGAATATTTAATGCATAAAGAACAACATATCAAATTTTCATTTTTGAGTGTAGTTTCACTTTAATGGTACTTTCAACAGAATTCGCATTGTGAGTAGTTACAAACAAGGGTAAAACAGTATATGCCCTTCCCCTAGCAAGAAGGGGTATAACAAACCAATCCAACAATGCCAAAAACTTTGAATAACATATACAGTAGACACTTTTTAAAACAACCATCTTTGTTCAACATGAATTTGCCGTTGTGGAAATCCAGACATAAAAAAATGTATTTGTTGAAATGATTTGACATTATAGCGGTGATTCTTCGGTACAGAATTATAAAGAGAGCTGACTGTACAACATACCTGTCTATTGTTAACTATTAACATTACACATATTGTTTACCTTTATTGTAGCATCTTCACTGGCTGACACCATAACACTGAATGTAGGATGAAACACAACTCTAGTGACTGGACTGCGATGTCCACTGAGAGAATATCTTTCTGGTGGGCGGGGGATCCATTCTGTGGGACTCCTTTTATCTCGTGTGGGGCCTCCTGCATTAAATTCTTTTTCAGCTTCTGACAATTTGGCTTCCAGGTCAATAACCTTCAAGATATATAACAGAGCTAAATCGAAACTGTTTTCTAAATTGGATATTTTTTCAAATATAAATAACTTATGCTCATATGAACTCAATTTGTTGAGTTAAAGATAACAAAATACTGGAAAATATTATAATAAGGTATAGTGTTGCTTCAAGTCAATAATACCATTTATCTCTGAAATGCAGATAAAATCGAGACAGAAAGAAAATCAAAAACAAGACGTGTTTGTGAAACACTACATATGCACTCAGATTCCAAAGTAAAATATACTGAACAAAAAAAGAAATGCATATTTTATTTCATACTCAATATAAATAAATAAAAAAATATAGACAAAAAAATATCAAAATATTTACAGATAATGATGTAATAAAGGACGATAACAAAAAATTTATTCACCCAAAAATCATTACTTTCCATCAAACATAACGTCACTTTTTCTTAACTTTACGAAGTGCTGTGGGAATACAGTGTATGGCTGCCGTAGGCGTCAAATGAAGATGACAATAATAGGTCATTGACTTTGTAAAACAACCCCTTTTGCATTGTTCTTTGGGAAACAACACTAATTCACGATTATTGTTGCAACTTCCTGTTGTCCTGTTGCCTTTAAATACAGATGGTTATAACGACACCTTATATGCGCTCATTTTCAGTGAACTGTGGCATATTTTTGGAAATTGATTTTAAGGAATTATGAACTGGGTTTGTGAGTTGTTTTAGTAGGCAATATGTATCCATCAATTTTTCATTTTTGTCACATGGTTTAGGCAAGAGCATGCAAAAACAGTGTTTTGCCTAGGTGGTTAACAGAGCGTATCATGTTAGCGAAACTTGTTCAAATGCTTTGTAAATCATTCTCCTTAGTGCTCTGTATGTTAACTCTCAAGTACTAAATGATTGCATAAAATTTACATATAAATATCAAAAATTATGCATTTCTTTTTTTGTTCAGTATATACATGATATATAAAAATACCTAATTTAACCCCCTTTTGACCTCTGTGACCTTGACCTTTGACCTAATTTTTTGCATAATTATGTTCCTCTTGACTAGACCTATACACTTGCCAAGTATTAAAAGTCTATCTTACATAGTTCAAAAGTTGTTAATTAGCATTGAAGTAGTATAGCTTGTTAATTGTATCTGTTAAATCATGCTATAAAAAAACTACAAAAAAAACAAAAAATTTAAAAATTCATTTTTCCATTTATCCCCGTTTGGGCCTCTTGTTTCTAAAAAACAGTAAATGCTACCTAAAATCTGTTGGCATTGTGCAGTTGCACAATATTATGAGCAATAGCATAAAACAAACCCCGTCAATAAGGAATCTACAGTCAAATATGTGAAAACAGCAAATTTCACCCCTTTTTAACCTCTGTGACCTTGACCTTTGACCTGACCTAATTTTTTTGCTTATATATGTTCCTCTCGACTAGACCTATACACCTGCAAAGTATGAAAAGTCTATCTTATATAGTTTAAAAGTTATAGCCAAGGTTAAAGTTTCGGATGCACAGACAGACACACAGACAGGACAAAAACAATATGCCCCCGATCCTCGATCTGGGGCATAATAATAACTGTGCATTTCGTAATACCTCATAGTATTTTTTTTAAGCTAAACTTCAGTTCTGAATCAATAAATTAGGCCTGGTCTTCAACAATTTCATACCAAGTTTGAAGACTGCATGCATAACTCAAGAAATACTACGGACCTTCTTAACCCAAAATAAATCATGGCCTAAGTTTTAAAATCAACAATTTTCATTCATTTCATTCATTTTTTATTCGACTCACATGTTATTAATTGAAAAACTTCCAGATACAGATGGAACAAATTTATGAGGGCATCACATTATCATATAACTAACAATTAGGTTTTGCATTATCTTATATGAAACATTCGCTGCTTGATATTTTTTTAGGCACTTTAGGAAAATTATATAACTGCAGAAAAAGTAAACTTGCAAAGTTATGTGAAAATTTCTGGCACTATTATAATTTCTTGACAAACAGAAGGCACTTAAAATCCATTACCTCTGATCTAAATAAAAACATCTATAAATTTCCTCTCTTATGTAAAAAGCTATATATTATTAGAGGAGTAATGTCAAACTACGAAAAAAAATTTCACAACTTACCTTTTTCTGGAGTCTGATTACTGATGTCCATTTCTTCTCTAATAATCCGGCATATTTTTTGTCAACTTCTCCAGGCTACAAGACAAATAGATATAGCTGTACATAGCATTACTTTGTTACTGTATAAGTGGTAATATTTGTGAGGATTTAATTTTCGCTTTATTCGCGACCATTCTGAAGTTGCGAAAATTACAGACTGTGAAATATAATTTACATGAGACTTTAAACAGTAAATGGTAAGCAATCACGAAAATTTCAGTCCCACGAAAATAAAATCCAGCAATTTTTAAAGAAATCACGAAATTTGCGTTCGGCGAATAACCACTTAAAGGGTATTTTGAGGGAAGAATTGCCACAATTAAAAGTATAACTATAATGTAGTTGTAGGAAATTACAACCCACTCTGGAACCTGATCCAGAGTAGGATGAACAATTGTTAGTAAATTTGTTGTTATATAATAAATATACATGTAACTACATGTACTGCAAACTAAAAATCATTCTAAATTTTTTTTTAGTTGCATTGTTTTGCTGAGCAAACTGGGCAATATACATGTATTTGTGGTGAAACTTTAAAGATGATTTAATTTCTAAGTGCAAAGATTCAGATGTGATGAGCGACCACTTTTCATCTGAAGGGTCTTAAAAATCAATTAAAAAGCAACACAAGTTTACAATCATCATTCTACTACACAAACAAAAGTGGTAGAAATAACTGAAAATTGACCAATGTCAGAATAACTATAATTACCTTAGATGTTTTTACAATTATAATCGGATAGAAATTGATTCTAGCACAAGTCAAATGACTTTTACCTTGGGTTTCAAGGTGCAAACTGATGCACATAGGTAAGAGATTGCCAGCAATTTGCGAATTTGTCAGTCATCATAATTTTGTAATGAAGACTAATAAACGAATATCTAAGGTGTTCTATATGTTTTGTTATCTGAAAAGCTTGGGAGATTCTCAAGATTTTACAAATTCAAGCCCAACAGCAGATAGTAATTTATGGTATGTATAGCAACCAAAAAGCTCAGAAAATTACAAGGAGTTGAAAATCATCATTTTTGTTGTTGTTTCAGCTCTTAAGTGAAAACATGAAGAATTAAATCCTGTATCAAATGAAAACTAATTGCAACTCTTTATTATCTGTGAAATAATGGTAACATATTCAAAATACTTACCATATTTGTTTCTTTCTGAAATTCTGACAAAGCACTGAGGTATCCATTTGAAGCCAAATAATCTGATATTGCACGATTTCTAGAAAAAAAATTATACTGCATACACAAAATGAAGCAAGGAAAAAAAATCTGATATTAAATACATATCCTTCCACACTCCAGATAAAAATAATCACGATTTCCAACATCTGTCATTGTCTGTAATGAAAATAGCCTATCACAGATACATTACATTTATTAAAGATATGTGAAGGATGATTTTGTAAGAATATTCCCTTGTGATAATGATCAGGTTCCAGAGTAGGATGAACAATTGATAGTAAGTTTAAGAGCACAGTAAAATCAAGCATGCAAATTGTGCATATTGTCATGTATGTTGAGAGTATGTGCTTTTTTGTTTGATGACTGTATGCTCTTAGTTGAAATAGTGCCGTGGTCATATGTCCTTGTATTATTTTCAAAGGAATCATTACGTATTAATTGTCTCCTTATAGTTTTCCTGAAAGTTGTGAATTCTTCGTTCCAGACTGGAAATCTTGAGCCTTTGACCAGCAAAAGATTGACATATAATGATTGACATGGCAACATTTTTCAACTTGAAATAAGTTTATCAAAATTTTATCTACAAAAAGTATCGACAGAAAAGGCTTCATCCCTGATTCAAACAGTACATTGCAATCTTTGATAAGTCATGTATACTGTGTGCAGGTGTGACTATGGAATGTATTTACCTGTATGTACATCTGATTTAACAAATACATACTGTACATACATGTAGGAAAATGTTTGCACGGTCTTTTATTAGCAGTTTTCAAAATTTATTTCATTTCGCAGTCTTGATTTCAGGGTTGTCTGTGATGTTACTAAATCACCCAGTTGCATCAATGTATTCATGGCAGTTTTATTTTCGTATTTCATCCCTCAACAAGAAAAAAGGAAAAATAAAACTGCCATAAAAATTTTCCTGTTTAGAATATATACATGTATAGGTGGATCAGAGAAACATGATATTTTCCAAGGTTTTTTGGTAAATAAAGTCAGGGAGTAGGGTCTGACAATTCTTATTGCTTGCAAAACCAAACTCAGGTGAATATTTTCGATTCTGTAGATTGAAAGCAGCTTTTCATTAATATTTGTCCCACGTTTTCTTTCAAAATTTAAATAATAATTGTCGTGTAAACAGTCAACATAGACAATTTAAGAATCTCTGATTATGTCGCTGGATAATAACATCTCTCATGTATTCATCAGTCAGGGGTCCCACTGAATGAAGTAAAAACTTTTCACCAGCTTACATTTTGTAGGTTATGGCGGATATCCTGGCTCAATAATGTATTATATTTGCAATTCTTCAATGAACATACCAATATTCCTCAAGTAACACCTATAACAACTCCTTCAAAACTCCTATCTTTTCTTTGTCAATCAACCAATCAAGATTCTATAGAATTTTTTGTATACCAATTTGTCATTACTGGAGTATCAAGGTAAACCCCTTCAGGCAGTACAAATTGGTATACAGTACAGCCAGAGACTTACCATGATAAATCACTGTGATAGACATATCACTCTAAATTTTTAAATGAATATATCTTTTTTCCTGATTGATCTATCCACATAATTTCTTTCGCATATCAAGTGGTAGAATGCATCACTCTGAATGCAAAAGAAAGCATGTTGATAGATCAAACAGGAAATAAAATATACACATTTCACTAAGCAGGGTGATACGTCTATCACAGTGATTTATCATAGTAAGTCTCTGGCTGTACTGTACAATAGAATTTCTATAGAATCTTGATTGGTTGATTGGCAAATAAAAGACAGGAGTTTAGAAGGACTTGTTACAGTACAAACAGAGGCATTCAGTTGAAAATCACTCAAATCCGACGTCGGTGAATTGTGTGTGAAACTGGGTGAATGTCCGACAACAAACCCGACATTCACGGATGTCCGATAAACTGATAAACAGAGGATTAACTCACCGCTGTTGTTAATTGTACTTTTCAACATTTATCTACTTGTGTATACGAAGTAATTATCTCTAAGTGCAGTTAATTATTTTGGAAAAGCTTGCTTTTCATACTTCAAATAGTCGGAATATCGAGAGATATTTTTAAAAAATATTATGGGTATGGCAGAAAATAACTTATAATTGGTATGAACATCGTGAATTATATGTGACTGTCAGAACTCAAAAGTGTTAAAAGATCATATTATATAAAATAATTTGTTACTTATTAAATAATTTGCACGAATATCAGCCTTAAAATTGCGTAATTTGGTTTTTTAGGTCAAGGTTACATGTAACTTAGTGAGTGACGACCTATAAATAGCACGCTATTAATAACTTTGAATTAAAAAAAAATCACACGAAAAATAGCTTCAGAGAAAATCAATATTCACATATCCTTGCAGGGAATATTTCAGTGATTATTCAGTTCCAAGAATTACTTAACATTCCATAAAAGCATTTGTTATTTTTCACACGATGTCACGCTCAACAGACGGTGAACTTTTCTCATTTTTTTTATGCTAACATCTTCATAAAAGTGTTTTATCCGAAAGAAGTTTCCAATAGTATAAAAGTTCCTTTTTGCTGAGATAATAATTTAATTCTGAAATGCCTCGGCGAATTTTGGAAGAGACGTCTTTGGCTCCTACTTTTGTCACAAACAATACGTGCAAGCCTATTTTAAGGGGAAGCCGCTAAACTGTATTTTGATTGGTCATAAAAATAGAAATTCTATGCTTCAATTTCGTGCAACCCGAACATTCTAGCATGTCAGTATGAGAATCTACGGAGGCTTACGTTTTGAAATTAGACGTGTTTTAACCCACTCTTCTCGGTCAAATGGAATTTGAGGAGATATTTTTACATAGGTATATGTTTCGTCCAAGCCATCCAATTGTCTTTTTTTATTCGTGGCATTGATTAATACGTTCGGAAATACGATTTTGAAAGGAAAGTCACATGAAATCCGGTTGTCATTGAGTTTATTTCTTCCTCTTGATATTAGCCTAAAACTTTTGAAGAGACAATTAGGACACTAAAACTCAAAAAATTCTGGTGGAAGTCCGACTTTCACCGGCATTTATCAGTTGACCCAACATCAAGGAAAACAAGAGCTGTCGCCGAATGGCAGCCAAAGATACCCCCCGCTCATTGAACCCTGAATCGATATGGTAAGTGCAAAATTAAGATGGTGTGGACACAATACAGGTGTGGACACAGTACACAATGATATAATCTTCAAGAAAAAACTTTTCACACGGGTTCCAATGAAAACACTCTGTCTAAATCAGACAAATATAAAATTCACCCTTTTCAGCCTATTTGACATTTTACACATCTACATATAGTGTTCTTCCTTTGTCTAAAGTTTCATCAAAATCCTTCAAGTGGATTAAGAGGAGTTGTGCGTAAGAGGTAACCCATACATAGGGAATCAATGAAAACTCAAAGTTGAATTATCTCCCCTTCCTGGTTTCTGACAATAATTATATTCCTTCATGCACATCTCC
>MJUU01005847.1:29987-48029 GCA_002080025.1 Modiolus philippinarum | reverse complement strand
ACCAGAATAGTTGACCTTGTGACCTTGACCTTGGCCTGTGAAGAACTGCATAAAAACTTTAACATTGAGCATATCTTTTGAATGGTAAGTGATAGGGCTTTCATAGTTTGCATGTGTATTCCTTGTGGAGAGACCTTTCAGTTGGTACTAGAAAATTTGACCTCATGACCTAGACCTTGGCATGTGACTGTCTGGTAAAATTTCACCAGAAAAATGAAATTATATTTTGTTTATTTATATATATAGAAATTAAACTCATTTATGATGAAATGTTTCTTGATATCTCTAGAATTTTTTTGTAAAAATAGATTTTTTTAATCATTTAGCATATTTTCATCATTTATTCACTTTCGTTTTACAGGTATTTATACATGTATTAGATATATCAATGATGAGGGATGTTACTAAAAATATCTATTATTTCATTTCTTCTCTTCTTTGTATTCCTCCACTTTTGGGGAACCAGTATTGACGATCCCTGGTGTTATCAAAGTACTGATAACACTGATAGACAGAACACAACGAGTTGACTATAAATGTACCAAAAAAAGGGGGGGTGAAAATGCTTGGATATTGATTGGAGAGGTTCATTTGGGTGACTTCTGTGTTTGCATCCAATTGTAATCATCATTTGATGTGATAAAACTTTTCAGTTGATACAAGAATTTATTTCTACAAATTATATTGTCAGAAGGACATTCATTGTTTAAAGTTGCTAAATCTTTCTTCTTAACTTCTACTCGGGGGCATATGTGTTTCACAAAACACATCTTGTTTGTCCCTGCAACAAACAGTTTTCGAACGTTGAGTTAGAGTTCAGATTGAGTTTTGTATGTCATACATATAGCTATTTTCAGCTTGCTAATTATAATTACTGACTCTTTACTTTTGTTCTTTGAAATTTTCACTCCAAGGGAAGTAGCTTAATCGAAATCAACGCCATGTGACATGTACCAGACAAGTCATCATATTTATCTAAGAAACCCTTACATGCCTTATAAATCAGAATCCTTGTATATTAAATCTATTTAGATATAAAACAAAACAAATATAAAGTTTTCTGATAAAGTTCACCAGAGATGAAGTTTTTACACTGTACAGGTCAATACATTGGATAGTTTACAATTTGGAAATCCCAAAATTAATCTGATCTAGAGTTGCTTCCCTTTGTTAATGCATTATGTGTTAACCTTTATATGTACTTTGTAGCCGGCTGTGCTGAATTCTCACAGGAACTATTCATTGATTCCAAGTTTTAGACTAACTCTTTGCCATTTTATTTTGTCATCAAAACATATATGGATATCTCTTAATCACTAGTTAAGAATTGTAATATTTTAAATTTTTGTAGACTGCAAATTGAATTATAACCCCTGATATGACTTGACTTTTCTTCTGTGTCTAACAACTTAAGATTAAATAAAGTCTAAATTTTTTTGTCAATAACATTCAACCTTAAGTAAGGTCACTTGATATATAAATATAGGATATAGGTGCTTATGATTCTGGTATATCGGAAGGATATGGAGAATTTCCGTCTGGATATTGTTTATCTGGCTGTAACATTATATAAATAGAGGTAAGGAGTTTACATTTGATTTTTTTATACTTGAGAAAAGTGTAAGGATGTACATGTATTTAGTGCATTTGTCATTATTGTCATTGGCTATGCTTCATAATTATATATAATTGTACATGCAGGTAGGCACTTTAAATATACATATAACTATAATTGATGGCAATTAACATCCAAGCTGCCATATTTTTGAAGGAAAAATCATGAGTTTAAGTGAAATGAAAAAAGTAAAGAGATTAATAAAGCATTAAGCTGAAATTTTAGATGAAAATGTTTGAGTCACATCAGATATTTAAAACTTACAGCCATCTTATGTACCTGTCTTGCCTGGCAATTACGTCTGAAATAAAGAGGTGAAAGACAATTGTTCATACATGTAGATTCCGCCTCAGAGCAGATACATTTTGTCAGAGCTTACAATACTCTTAAATCCAAGGTTATAATGTGTACATCTCATAGGACCCTACTGAGCAGCAATTTGCCCTTGAGGTCAGAGTTCAAGGTCAAGGGTCACAACTATTATTGATGACATACACTACCTTGAAGTGACCTATCCCCATACCAATTACCAAAAGCTTACCTAAAAAAAACAAAAAGTTATGGCCTGGACATGGACCATTGTCACATTCAGAAAGCAATAATACTCTGACCTTGAAATGAAAATCATGTTAGTGCCATTTTCCTTGAAAATGGATAATTCTGTAACAACATTGTGCACCTTGAATTGATGGATTTTTCACTACTTTTTGAATCTTACAAGTCAGAAAGTCTGTTGTTATGGAGTAGAGATATACATATATACATTTTGCTGGATACAAAATAAAAATATATCCTTAATGCTTGTTTACAATAGATGACAATATCTTTCTTAAGAGATATATCAAGGTAGATAACTGGATTTGAATAAAAGATACATGCATATGTAAATATGAATTTTGAGGAAGTGAAAATGTCAACAGGTAATAAGACAGGTAAATATATAAGTCATAATCAGATGAATTTCAGGTATCAGTTTCAAGGTAACTGTTTATTTTATAAAGTACTTTATAATTTTTTAGAATATTTTAAAACACTTCTGAAAATAAAGACGAAAATTGGACAGAATATAGCTAGGATATAACATAACAGACTTGGGTCCATAATAGTATGTGATTGAATATTTGTTATTTTTCAGTGAATATGAATTTCTCAAAACCCTGCCTCCCAGGCTTTTTAAACTTGATATATATTTATTATTAAAGAATTTTGCAGCAAAACTTGCAGCATAATTTTCCGGAAACCATCCCTAAAAATGGCTGAATATGATTTAAAAATTTAAATTTCACTATGGTAATTGTTAATTCAGAAATGTACGGTAATGTTTTCATTGTTGTGAAAAATGTGTTATGGGGGCATTAAGTTATACCCTTGTGCGTACATCCGTACGTACATAGGTACGTCTGAAAATTTTCATCAAGGATTTCTAAGCTTGTGTAGTAACGCTTTAATATTTAGTCTGAAGCTTTCTTATGATGAGTTTTACTGTGTCTCCCCTTTTCAAGTCGGTAACCCATCTACTTCCTGTTTGACTATAACTTTGCTTTTCCCATTAAAGCCATATATTGAAATTTTTAGTCATGGATTTCTCTGTTTGTGTGTGTAGTAATGATTTGATTTTTGGTGTAAAGCTTTGATATGATGAGTTATATGATGTCTCCCCTTTTAATTCCGTAACTCATTTACTTCTGTCTGACGATAACTTTGATTTTTTTCCCACTATAGCCATATATTGAAATTTTTCGTCAAGGATTTCTCAGCTTGTGTATGTAGTAATGATTGATATTTGGTCTGAAACTTTGATATGATGAGTTGTACTGTGTCTCCCCTTTTCAATTCCATAACTCATCAAATTCCTGTTTGACGATAACTTTGATTTTTCCTTTTATAGCCTTATATTGAAATTTTTCGTCAAGGATATTGGCTTGTGTGTGTAGTAATGATTTGATATTTGGTCTGATGCTTTGATATGATAAGTTGTACTGTGTTTTAACATTGGACCCTATGGAAAAGACATTCAAAGATCTTCTCAGAAACTACCAGTCCAATTATATCCAAACTTAGTCACAATGGTCCTTAGATGGTCCCTTCCAATAAAGGTATCTGGCAGGTCTGTATCTCATCCAAGACGGCCGCCAGCGGGAACATAGTTTTAACATTGGACCCTATGTAATATACATTCAAAGATCTTCTTTTCAGAAACTACTAGTCCAATAAGAACCAAACTAAGCCACAATGGTCCTTAGGTGGTCCCATCCAAAAATGTATCTGGCAGGTCCGTACCTCATCCAAGATTGCCACCATCTGGAACATAGTTTTTACATTGGCCCTATTGATTTTAAGAGGAACCTCTGCCCAAATTTTTATCTGAACTGTGGTCTGAATGTTTTAATTTCAGCAATATGTATTTTTTTGAATGGTGTTCTCTTATGGGTTGTAATGGATGGTGGATCTTTCGGTTGCCATAGAAACCAAACAAGAATACTGTAATTTTAGAAAAAATGTATTCTGCTAAATTTTATGTTTTGTTTTTCCTATTGGAAATGCCTTTTATCTATGTCAGCCATGGTCAAGGTGAACGTATCGATACAGGCTCTTGAGAGCCTTTTGTTTTTCCCATTATAGCCATATATTGAAATTTTTCGTCAAGGATTTCTCAGCTTTTATATTTCTTCTGAAGCTTTGGTATGGTATGATGAGTTGTATTGTGTCTCCCCTTTTCAAGCCTGTCACTTGTCTACTTCCTGTTTGCCAATATATATCTGACAGGGGCAGCTGTGTCCCATGGACACATTTTCTTTTATTTAACCTTGTATTCCTTATATGTTTCATTTGGTTCTGCTTATTCGAAGTCCACAGATTACATATTTAATTAAACCTTACATTTTTGCTCATGGATCGGGAGTTGCTACATTAAAGTCACTCTATAATGTCAGCATAAACAGTTACTGCGTGAGCAATACCGAGCATAATTTGGACATACAAGTAATCTCCCTTTACCAAGTTAGTTAATATTATATGGTCAAAGTTGAGATAATTTTAATAAGCAAATCAATAGCGTCTTTTGATTATCTCCACTTTAACCATATATAGGTAACTTGGTAAAGGGAGATAATCTACCAATGTTTCTCATTCTTGAAGCAGCTTCTTTGATTCCAGCAAAAAAAGAGATGATGTATGTGAATAACAACAATATATGGTATTTTTTAAGATCAATCAGTTTTGACTTGCACTACAAAAGGAATTGGGTAAAAAACATGAATGGTACGTTCCGACATGATAACTGGCTGTCATAAACAAATGTAAAAAATGAAACAATTCACAGAAACATCTGGAAAAACTCTCCAAAACATGAATTGTTCATTTTCAGAAGATACATATTTATAACTGGTTGTCATATACCAAAGGAAATCAACACATTACCATATCATTCATATTTTTCGGTTAATTTAATAAAGTCAAAACATATGTGAAATGTACTTTTAAAGAAATTAGAATTGCATCTAAATGTAACCTAATGTTAAGGCATCTGTCTTATTTCTGGTAGTTTGTTGTTTGTTTGTTTTTAGTTGTGTAAACTTTTAAACAAATGCTGCTGTGCTCTGACAATTTTAATGTTTACCTATACAGAGTCCCATATTTTTTTCAGTGGGATTTTTTCTTTGATTCCTCTTGTGTTGTAAGCTTTCAATTGCAAGTCAACAGGTTTTTGGTAACGATTTCTGTTTCTGAGCTTTATGGGACCAAAAGGGCTAATTTTTATGCTCCCTTGCTATTTTGTGTTCATTTAATTCCTGTGTAAAGCTTTTTATTGTGTCCATAGTACTGTTTAAAGCTCTTTACTGCTGCCACATTCACTTTTAAATTACACTTGTTCAAATTTCAGTTGTNACATGCAGTCTGGCAGGTGACTTTTGTCCTTGACCTCAATTTCACAGTCTAGTGAGCATGTACACTCTTCTGATTAGTTCACTTAGATTTCACATCAATTTAGAGTCCAGCAGGGACAGGCGAGACATCCTTTAGGGTCATCACTTGTTTCAACTGTAGACTGCAAATATTGAAGGTAGTTTAAAAAAAAAGTGACAAATCTAAAACAAAGAAATAAAAATGTTGAGACTTTTTAACTTTAAAATAGCTATGTTAATTGGATATTTCTCAAATAAACCGGTTCAGACCAGTTAGATAAATTTTCATATTCAAAGTATGTTGAATAAAGCCCCATTCTGTTTCCTGCCAAATCTATTCAGAATTCCATTCTCCATTTTTATCATTTCTCATTAGAGAAAAAAATGACACCACTTTATCCCGATTATAACCATATTTTATTCACTCTCGATAGTCAAATAAAAAATTTTTAAAATGCTAGACAAGCCTCACACTTAAAATTTTAAAATTGGATAAGATATGATAATAAAGGGATCTTGTGTTGTAATCTATATATAGTTGATATATAGACTTTTAGTTAAGAAGATATGGCTTTTATGCCCCATAGACAAAAAGACCAGGGCAAATCCTTTCGTTTGTCTGTTTGTTTGTCTGTTCTTTCATTTGTTAGTCAGTACTAATAAAAACACATGTGTTTCAGGGTCATCATAATTATATATCTTTCAAACATCACTTAAGTTAAACCATGCTCGGCAATGTCGCCCTCTAGTATTTTCCAAGATTTTAAAATTTTTGGCATACTACACTATATCTTACTTTTGATTGACACTTTATATATTATATAATTCAATTTAAATAAAACAATACTGTTACTGTGTTATACAAGTCAACAGGAAATGGAAGCAATTAACACGAAAATATTTCATACATTTGTGTATTACGCTTTGGATATTCGTAAAATACTGTTCAAAATATTGGAGAGAGACATTATTTGATTTACACTTATAGTTATATGAAATAAGGAAACTAATTTTGTACAACAAGAACTTGAAATAGACATAAAAATGTTGAAATTATGAACATTGAGTTTGAAAATAAAATACAACCATCAGAGAATTCAATTGCAGCTGAATTTAAGATGGCTCACTCATCACAATTTTTGAAATTTTGTCAGATTTCAGAAAAACTCCTCTGATTTTCTCCACTCCAATGGCTTGAAGAATTTTGCACACTTTTTAGCTCGCTGGGACGAATTTTCGGAGAGCTATTGTCATACCCCCGGTGTCGGCATAGGCGTCAGCAAAACTTTAACCTGGCTTGTGGAATTGAGATCTGAATAGCTAGGATGTTGATATTTGGTATGCGACTTCCTTGTGATGAGAGCTTTCTTCTGGTACTATACTTGTAGACATTTTGACCATGACCTTGCCCTTAGGGCAATTTTTTAAAAACTTTAACCTTGCCTCTAGAAGGTAGGCTCTTAGTGGTAGGGTGTTCATATTTGGTGTGTAACTTCCTTATGATGACAGCTTTCTTGTAGACATTTTGACCTTGACCTTGCCCTGAGGGCAATTTAAAAAAAAAACTTTTATCTTGCCTCTAGAAGGTAGGCTTTTAGTGGTAGGGTGTTTATATTTGGTATGTAACTTCCTTATGATGAGAGCTTTCTTCTGGTACCATACTTTTAGATATTTTGACCTTGACCTTGCCCTGAGGGCAATTTTTAAAAAAACTTTAACCTTGCCTATAGAAGGTAGGCTTTTAGCAGTAGGGTGTTCATATTTGGTATGTAACTTCTTTATGATGAGAGCTTTCTTCTGGTTCCATACTTGTTGACATTTTGACCTTGACCTTGCCCTGAGGGCAATTTTTTAAAAACTTTAACTTTGCTTCTAGAATTAAGTTGTTTAGTGATAGGGTGTTTATATTTGATATGTTTTTCTTGTGAAGAAAGCTTTCTATTACTTTTGAATTTATTGTGCATTGAGGTTACTGGAATCCCCAGCAAGCCATGTTGTCTTCTGACAACACTTGTTATTTCATGAATGTCCTTTAAAGGTCAATTAAGACATCTGATAAGTTTTCATAAATTCTTGATCATGTTGATATAGCTTTTAGGCGAAAAATAATCATAATGTTAAATTAAGGGAAAATCAAGAGAAATCCATTTCCTGCCAAATTTTTAATGTCTGCAATCTCCGTTAAAAGCACACGGACCTATATATTTCTTTTTATCATTTCATTTAGTCTGCAATACTTAATCAATTTATGTTTTTCAAGAAATCTTTGATATAAACCACATCAGGAGTGAGCCTCCTTAATGCTGATTATTCTGCACCACATGCAGTACCAATCATGAAATCCATAGCTGTTACTGTTCATACTTACACAGCTGTATCACCACTACCAGATCCACTGCATGCCTTTTAAAAAGGGGTGTTCAATGTGATTTTGTTGCCAGTATTAATGTAAATTTTTGAGTGAATTCTGTACAATATTAAAAAAAATGTTTTAAAAATTTCCAGAAAGAAGGGGGTTCCAACCAGTGGTCCTGATGTGGTTGTGTTATTAAATTTTAATCAAGGTCACAAGCTAATTGATGTCTTGATAATAAACAATAATTGGTCAGTAGTACAACTCTGTATGAACATTTGGTGAAAGTTAAAAAATTGTGCTGTCTTCTACTACCAGATTGTGAACTTCAACTAAGGATCTTACATAAAGTTACTGTACAGATATAAAAAAAGCAGCAAGCAAATAAATTTGTACATATTAATTGAAATTGTAAAATTTCTAACTAAAAGTAAATCCTAGAAATAGGAGGAATAATTTTTTATTGTATGTTAGATCAGAATTAGAAAAACGGGCAGCCCGTCTGCCTGCACTAGGCAACCTAAATTTGAGCAGGGTAGGTTAATATTCCAAAAAAAACATAAACATAGTCATCTAGTAAAAATGTTCAAATAATGAAATCCAAGGCTAAAGCAGCAATTTAAGGTGAGTTTCCTACCCTGGCAAGATTTCAGGAAAATCAGAGAAAAATCTTAGGTTTTTTTTTTACAATGCTAAGTAATATTATAAGGAAGCATTTTATTTGTGTATTTTAATAGGAAATTTGTTTTTTATATCATTTCAGATTTAAGAATGGAAATGTCCTGTTTTTAAACGGAAGACAAGAAGATAAGATATGTTAGTCTTTGATTCAAGAAGTCATGTGACTTAATGCGATATTAATTTAATGAGTTAATGTGCGATGTACAATGTAGCTGATTAATTATAAAGCATATCTGTAGTAATTAGTGTCAATGTAGGGATAGTTACCATGGAAACATCTAAATCAGTATCTGCGTCCAAGGAGTCGACCCATAAGATTGAGGATTTAAAAACAGGGAGGACATACAGAATGACAAAAACAAAACCTGCAAATTTTAGTGATTTAAAGGCTAAATTTGATTCTGGTACTACAACTGGTCAGAAAATAACATGTACAACAACGAAATCAGAGCTGCAAACTACTAGTTTCCAAAGAAATTCTGCTTTACGTAAGTCACAAGATAAATATGATGATGATATAAAAGATATACTTTCTGGCACAAAATTCACCATCAGCGGCAAAGACAATGATGGCGAACCACAAGTGGCTGTATCTCGTGTCTTCCAAGGAAATAAAGTATGCAAGGCTACTGTCGAGAATCGCTTACAAAGACAGGATTCAGGTGATGTTTCTCTAGCACCAACAAATAAGTTTGCCGCGACATCAATTCTTAGTGCAAATATAGCTTTAGCAAGAGTTCGTCCTGGATCAGGTAAAAAAGAGGAAACGACTAATGCTGGCAGTAATATTCAAAGTAGTTTTAACGCTTTATCAAAATATTCCAAAAGTAGTGCCATTACTCATAGTGAAACAAATTCGTTAGAAACAAAAACAGAGTATAAATCGTACAATAGTAAATATTCAGCTAGCAATTCTTTATCTAAAGTATCTTCAGATTCAGGTATAAGTAAACTTAGTCGGAATAATTCTTCTGGTTCGGATATGTCAGATACTAGATCTAACTTATCAAGGAACAATAGTTTTAACAAACTTAGTACAAATTCAAAACCACGTCCATTCAATCCTACCCCTAATGTTTCAACAGATACGAATATTACGTCAACACAGACAGTAAAAACACAGTCTAGCTTATCTAGGACGTCATCCTCTGGTTCTGGTGATACACGACCAGAATGGTTGGACAAAAGAGAAAAACTAGTGTCAAATTTTCAGACTAGGTTAAAGAAACCCGAGATGCCAAAAACTGATATTTCTAGTAGTTCAGGAATTACGCACTCAAAATTAAAACTTCAGAAGTCTGACGGAGATAAAAATTTATCGGAGAGTTGTAAAAAACAAAATGTTTCAAGGACTTTAGAAAGTGATAAAATTATAACAAAACAAACTAACAAAGCACGATCTAGGGACCTGCAGTCCCCAAGAGGGTATCAATCACCTAGAACAAGTTCTCCAACAGGGAGCCAGTCTCCTAGAGGACTTCAGTCACCTAGGGGAAGTTTAAGTCCCAGAGACGGACAGAATTCTGAACAAGAGCTTGCAGAATTCAACGAAGTTCGTAAAAATATTTTCAAAAAAAGAGAAAGCCAAAAAGATATAAAACAAATTGAAAGAAGTCACTCTACAGAAACGCATAAACCTGCTGAACTGGAAATGCGTAAAATGACTGCAGACTATTTCAAAAAACTTAAAAGTGGGTTTGAGAAACAAGCTCAAACTAGTGATACACACGACAGAAAACCAAAGATGCAAGTTAAAGTTAGCAAACCCCTGGTTGATAGAAAACATTCATTTGAAACTCCAAAATCACCAACGTCACCAAAGTCTACTAAAATGCAAACCTTGAAACGTTTACAGGAAGGAGGCCAGATGCCTAATGTGCGTTCTGTGTCTTCAGCTTTAAATTTGGATTTTGGAAGACCAAGGGCAGCAAGCACAGGCAGTATAACTGCCGATTTATTTACAGACAATATTTATGAAGCTATGGGGGACGAGGGATTTGAAAGATATGAACCAAAGGATTGGCCTGACACAGATAGTACCAGTAGTGATAATGAAGGCATTTATGATTACATCAAAGATACAGGTATTTCATTAATTAAGTATGGTATAAAATTTCCGGGCTTTTGCTTAAATATAAGTACATTAGCATCGTTATTAACAGATTAAGCGAGCTGGCAAATGATGAACTTATATTAACACCACATATTTACAATTTATGTGAACAAAAAAACAGTACACAAACATTATTGGCAATATGGTATGATTGGTACTTAATAATCTTTTATTTTCTACAGTGACCACAGGCACTTGTTTCAGAAAAAAAATGCCATCCACTCAGAAATAGAAGAGGGTGGAAGGAAGGTTTTTTTCTGAAACAAAAACCTATACCTGTGACAAAACAATAAATGACATGACTGAACTGATTGCATCCTCTTTATTTGATAAACTCTGTTGGCATATGGAGGATTTTAAATATCATTTAACTGTAGATCAAATATTTCATTATCTGTCGATTTTATCAATGGATATGGTGTAAATCACTATAGATAAGCCTCTAGCATTACATTACATACAAGTTTACATCTGTTTGTCATACAGGTCATAGGCACTACATGTTGTTCACTTTTAGTTTCTGTACTAGTACCTGTTTGTCTATAGGAATTTTAAAATCTGCATTGAGGTAAACACATTTTAATGTGAAATATTTTTCTATGGGTTATTTTTTTTTGGTAGACGAATCAGAACTGAAAAATAAAATGTTAGTACATTTCTTTTGTTTTTTGAGGTCATTGAGTAAAAAGTGTATTTTACACCGATTTTAGGAAATGGGTTTTACTATTCTTCTCTGTATGTTAGAGTATCTGTATTAAGACATTTAAAACTCCTTAAATGTAAACAAACAAAATTTTATATGACATTTTATGATTTACATTGATTTTAACTTTTATGATAAAATTGTATCTCTTCAAATGACCAGTTATAGCAAGACACTGAAATTTAAATTTAAATTCAGTCTTTAGATCATCAAGAGGGTGATTTAGTTTAGTGTTAGGTTTTGGATTTCGAGGATGTTGGAAATTTGTTGCATGTATTTTAAACGCTTGGTTCATTACCTGGTTTTGTTCTGTAAATATCTGGTAGAATTTTTATTCATTCCTCAAGAAGGTAAATCACTCAAATATTTTATGGTTAACTTATATTCTAAAAAAGAAAATGATTTTATTTTATATAATACATTTTGAACATTGTTGAAGTACAGTACAAGTACTTTACAACATTGCTTACAGTTACAGCAATCATGTAAATTTTGTATGTTTTATATAATATAACAATATACATATCATACATGTATATGGGGCCGTTTAATCTGACACAATGTGTAAAAGTATATCAGATTAAAAAGGATGTCCGAACATCTGTAATGTCAGATTTGACAGGATTTTATCGCCTGATTTCTCAATAATAAGGTGTTTGATGAGGCAGGTTTCACAGTTTAATTTATATAAACATGTATAATGCTAATTTATAATCAGCCAATGAAAGTTAGATTTACATCATTGAAAAAAATGTCCCATCTTTTGAGCAAGATATTCGCACACTTTTGAAGCAGAGTTCTATATATGTTTTCACTCATTATTTTTTTTTCTACACATTTCAGATAAAGTGTAAACATTTATATACAGTGTATGTACATGTATACATTGTCACAGCATAGTGTCACATGTTGTGTTATATTTATAGATCCTCATGGAAAAGATAGAAAGGGTCAGTCTAAAGCACCAGCTAGACGCTATGGAACAAAAAGGTGGGTTACAAATCAACACTTATACTGTTTGAAANTATTGCCAATGAAATAAAGTTCATACAAATATATGAGAATTCCATATTGTGAAAAATTTATTTAAATTTCACCCATATATTTGCATCTGACCATTTTGATGGAAAAGTATTTCCATCTCTTTAATTTCGATATAAGTTAGTTTATTAATCATTTTAATCTTAATCGAATTTGCTAGGAAAATGACATACATAATATTGAGTTATCCAAGAAGCACCGGCCCTTGGTGACTCTTGCATCTAATCAACTGCCTTGTACAGCACTTGTTTTTTTGCACTAGTCACGAGGTGGCATGGATTCCTCTTATTTTAGATTGTCATTTCCGTGTTAAATTTAATTTGTCGCCAATGCAAGGTGAAAGGAGACTGACTGGTTTACATAGTGATAATAGATTCCTGTATGCATCGGCCCTTGGTGGCTCTTGCATCTGATCAACTACTACAAACAATACTTGATTTCTTGCACTAGTCACGAGGTGGATTGTTTCACTATGTCACCTCTCTATCATCCTCTTTTTATTTTATTTATTATATATTCTTTATACTATATTTTTCACTTGAAATCTCTAGACTTTGTGCCACCTCTAGTACATAATCGGCAACATTCACTTGTGATAAACCAGAGACATTTAGTAACATGTGTTTAATCTTCTCTGGATACATACTGTTTATTGTATATGACTGTTTTTTTTTTGTTTTTCTTTCTATATATGTAATAATGTAATACTTGTAATGACTTTGCCCTGCATGGGCCCTTGATTGGAATAAACATATTTATTATTATTATTATAAACATGTATAATGCTAATTTATAATCAACCAATGAAAGTTAGATTTACATTGTTGAAAAAAATGTCCCATCTTTTGAGCAAGATATTCGCACACTTTTGAAGCAGAGTTCTATATATGTTTTCACTCATTATTTTTTTTTTTTTTCTACACATTTCAGTTAAAGTGTAAACATTTATATACAGTGTATGTACATGTATATACATTGTCACAGATAGTTGATAAATGCTTGGTGTCACATGTTGTGTTATATTTATAGATCCTCATGGAAAAGATAGAAAGGGTCAGTCTAAAGCACCAGCTAGACGCTATGGAACAAAAAGGTGGGTTACAAATCAACACTTATACTGTTTGAAACTGTTTGCAGTGAAACTAACTTGATCTAGTTTGCAGTGAAACTAACATGACCCAGTTCCCATTACCTGTCCAGTCGTAAAACATATTTAGTTTTGTAGGATTTGTTTAGTTAGTTACTAACATAAGTATCTTCATACACTTGTCATCTTCTAATTTAGACTTGATAGTTCCATGTATTTCTTAAAATACCAGTCAGGTAAATTTCAGTTTGTAACCAGCTGATAAATTGTTTTGATTATGGTGAGATAAATATTTTTTTCAACCTCTCTGTTTGCCTAACTACTTTGACTGTATAATCATAAGTGATATACATTCACAAACTGTTTATCACTTCCTCAGAGACGTCAACAATGTGTTTCCGTAAAAATTGTTCCATGACTTTGCAAGAAAGCATGGATTTGACTCCAGCCGAAGTTCGCTTCAGTTTTTTAAATCATTATTTTTTTTACCGATATATTTTACATAAAATTGGGTTTGTTATACATGTTGCAGTTGTAGTATAAACACAATAATAATGTATTGACTTTCCATGAACGCAACATAAGGATTCGGATCGAAATAGTTGAAATGCTTGCAACGGTCTAAAGCTTGCATTTTCCTTTGTTTCTAAGCCTCATCCTTTTATTGTGTTTATGTCAAGTCAGTATACTGTTATTGTCTTTTCATACCCGAAATTTCCCAATCAGGAGTAGGTTTTCTGTTTTAAGTGTGGGTATGTGGTTGCGTCCATCTGTAACAAATTTTTATCATGTACACTCCCCACAAACAAAGTTAAGAGATGTACAGAAATTACCCTGTATGCCTATATGTATGTCTACACTTTGTAAGTGCAACTCCTCTTAAGAATGGTCACTGCTAAGGTTTTTGCAATTGTTTCATTTCTTTTGGAGTTATCTTCTTTATCCACCATATTGCCTTCGATATTTGGCACACTGACCCCACTTTTCTTTCAAAATATGCATAAATATTTAATAGTCTTTTGACAAAATTTATATCAATAAAATCTTAAATATTTGTTTGTTGAATTTGAAAGGCTTATTGCCTTAATGCAAAGTGAATGAAAAATTCTGAAAAAATACATTAGGATTCCTGCAAAAACTTCATGCACTTTAACCTCAAAAATCGGCACACTGACCTACCAATATTTATGATTGATATTTAAATAAATAGAAATAATAATTTTAAAACCTTGACATTATAAGTTGAGGAGTGCCCATTCTCAAACTATTTTTAGGCTTTTCATGGAACAAATGGAAGGATACTTTATGCAGATGGTGACCAACCTTAAATTCCTTTGAGGCTTTTCATGAAACTTTACAGATTGGAAGGATACTTTATGCAGATGTGCATTAAGGAATATAATTTTTTTCCAACACAATAACGGGGAGATAATTTGATTTCTCATTATTTTTGGGAAATGGAGGTCATGGAGGTGAAGGATTTTGATTTAACTTTGCACAGAGGAAGGACACTATACACAGATGTGTATGAAGGAATATATAACACCACAGAGGGGAGATAATTTTACTTGTCATTTATTCTTAGGAAATAGCCCTTTTCAAAGAATGTTGTTATGTTTTCCTGGACTCCCATTAAATGGAGGTACAAACCGTCCTTCACTTCCGGTTATCACACGTACAGTTGGCAAACAATACACATCTTAAACCCTGAATACATTCTTATTCTAACAAAGTTAGCGCAGTGTCACAGTAAACAATGTCATGGTAATCTAAATATGAACAGTTTTATTAACTGTGTTCAGGATGAACAACACTTGCCATGTTGGGTTGATAACCCATACTGTTTAATTGCATTTAAATGCCGAAACTGAAGGGTGGATCAAATGATTTTTTGAAAAGGCCTATAGAGGCATGGGAGGTATCCTATTCTGGATTTGCCACTTTTTAGCATTGGCAAGCATTGTGTGTTATGCCATACTGTCAGACCACGTTTTTAGATCTTTTAGGATTATGCTATATCTTGTTTGCAAATTAGCAATTTTAGCAATTTTACATTGTACAGGCATTTACAACTTTTTTTGTTTTTTGTTTTGTCTGGAATTCTATTACCTTCTAGATCTGAAATTGACATTGTGTTGGAATCAGTAAAAAAGGTGATCATGTACGATAAAAAATCAGTTAACAATGTTTTTTTTTCATAAAAAGAATTGTAAACTTTTCAGATTCCATTTGCAATTAAATCATAAGGTTACTCATTTTCACATGTAAGAGATTGGTTTGATCTCCAATGGCCCAATAGTGACAAAAATCAGAATGAGAGAAAGATAGAATGAAATTCAATAAAAATACACGACTAGATGCATGTGAATTTTTCCATATGATAATTGTTATCTTACGAATCACAGTAGATTAAATATTGTACCTATTACATGTATAACCAGAGCTTTGTTTATTATAATTTAACTATTATTATATAATATGCACAATAATTTTTTTCCAGTTCATCTGTCGGGTAAGATATTACGATTTGCATGCTCCGTGTTTATATTGGTTACTATATTTAGCATGACTATTTGTGTATTATGTTTTTTGTATGGTCATATTTATTGTACATTTGAAGATTATATATATATATATATTAGGATTTCAAGAAAGTGTATGGAGATTTAAAAATTGTGTATTTGGATAATTTACTGAGTAAACAGATCTTCAGCAATATACATGTACATGGAAAAACTATTATTTCGTGCTCAATATATCTACTTCTGTATAGAAAACTTAAATTATTTTCACTTTTTATCATGGGTGTGTTCCTTCTATAAACTTCAAAATATGTAATGAAGATAACATGAACTGTCAAAACTTAAAACAAACAATATCATTCTTCTCAAACAAACACAAAACAAAGATACCCTAATTTTATGTTTTGCCAAATTTGTTTTTATATTTGTAACACCATGTCATTCAATGTTATCAGATACCCTGCATTAACTTTTTAGCTCACCTGACCCGAAGGGTCAGTGTGAGCTATTGCCATCACTTGGNGTCCGTCGTCCGTTAACTTTTCACATTTTCATCTTCTCCTCTGAAACCACTGAAGCAAATTCAACCAAACTTTACAGGAATGATGTACTAAAGGTCCTTTACAAAGATTGCTCATTTCGTTCCGATCCTACAAAAAACATGGCCGCCAGCGCAGAACTTAGGTTTAACATTGGACTCTAAGGGAAAAATCACATTTTCCTCTTTTCCTCTGAAACTGCTGA
Organism: Modiolus philippinarum; assembly: GCA_002080025.1. Taxonomy (NCBI): domain Eukaryota; kingdom Metazoa; phylum Mollusca; class Bivalvia; order Mytilida; family Modiolidae; genus Modiolus; species Modiolus philippinarum. The sequence continues at coordinate 31,265 of MJUU01005847.1, read as the reverse complement.
AGCAAATTCAACCAAACTTTACAGGAATGATGTACTAAAGGTCCTTAACAAAGACTGCTCATTTTGTCCCGATCCGACAAAAAACATGGCCGCCAGCAGGGAACTTAGGTTTAACATTGGACCTTATTGGAAAAATCACATTTTCCTCTTCTTTTCTGAAAGCACTAAAGCAAATTTAACCAAACTTTACAGGAATGATGTACTAAAGGTCCTGAACAAATACAGCTCATTTCGTTCCGATCCGACAAAAAACATTGCCGCCAGCGCGGAACTTAGGTTTAACAATGGATCCTATGGGAAATATCACATTTTCATCTTCTCCTCTGAAACTACTGAAGCAAATTCAACCAAACTTTACAGGAATGATGTACTAAAGGTCTTTAACAAAGATTGCTCATTTTGTTCTGATCCAACAAAAAACATGGCCGCCAGTGCGGAACTAAGGTTTAACATTGGACCCTATGGGAAAATCACATGTTCATCTTCTCCTCTGAAACCACGGAAGCAAACTCAACCAAACTTTACAGGAATGATGTACTCAAGGTCCATTACACAGATTGCTCATTTCGTTCCGATCTGATAAAAAAACATGGCGGCCAACAGGGAACCTAGTTTAACATTGGACCCTATGGGAAAAATCACATTTTCCTCTTCTCTTCTGAAACCACTGAAGCAAATTCAAGCAAACTTTACAGGAATGATATACTAGAGGTCCTTAACAAAGACTGCTCATTTCTTTCCATCCCACAAAAAACATGGCTACCAGCATGGAACTTAGATTTAACATTGGATCCTATGAGAAAATCACATTTTCATCTTCTCCTCTGAAACCACTGAAGCAAATTCATCCAAAGTTAAAAGGAATGACGTACTAAAGGTCCTTATCAAAGATTCCACATTTTGTTCCAATCAGATAAAAAAATATGGCTGCCAGCACGGAACATAGTTTAACATTGAACCCTATGGGAAAATCACATTTTCATCTTCTCCTGAAACCACTGAAGCAAATTCAACCAAACTTTACAGGAATGATGCACTAAAGGTACTTTACAAAAATTGCTCATTCTATTTAGATTAGATAAAAAAAAATGGCCACCAGTGCAGAATATAGTTAAACATTAGCCTGTTATGAGAATACCATTCTTTTCATCATCTTCTCTAAAACTATTCGAGCAAATTAACTTAATATTTAGAAGGTCCTTTGCAAAAATTACTCATTTGAATAGGATCAGAAAAAAAAACCACAGGTGCTAATAGAGAACATAGCTAAACATTAGA